>JAUMHQ010000048.1:5773300-5793941 GCA_032361165.1 Enteromius paludinosus
GAATTGCATTTGTTTGTTTTTGTCAATATTATGCTAAAATATACTTTGCTCAATTATATTTAAGTTCCCTAAGAAGAGCCAACCTTCAATTTTGAAAATTCCCAGTTTATTCCAATAAATTCCTGTTAATTCCCGTTTATTCCCATTAATTCCCATGGAAAGTTTCCATCTTTGAAAATTCAGGGAATTTTGCAACCCTAGTCATTATGAGGTACAGAGTATAGATGACTGACAATTAATTTTAAACAATTGTAGTGTCAGGCTGCAACATAACTAAAAAAAAAGTGAAGGGGGTCTGAATGCACTGTAAATGACTGGTTAGCATTCCCTAGAGTGATTCACAGTGCAGTATCTGAGTTACTCAAACCTTGGCAGATCATATGTCATGTTTTAGGTTTACGGTAAGGAACATTTGTGGTGCAACATTTCATTCTCATGTAAATGATCCCTCTCTTAATAACAATAGGCAAATTGGGTATTAGATTGTGTAGACTTTTACAAGGAGTTTTTTTTTAACTATAAAGTTGTCCAAAAGCAAACTGTTCCTGTTAACCTGTAAACAGGCTCTTCTAGTAAACAAAACCAGCAGGGGAAATTGCAGCTTACTTCAATACACAAAGCCATTTTCAGCCAAAGGTCACTGTTGTGATCTTCATTTTCGATGGACAATGCCAAAAGCACAATCCAGTGACTTTGAGCATACAATCATCTCCTCAGGTTTTAGAGAATGCTGGCTGTAAATGTATGCATCCCTGTATATAAACATAATGCAGTAAAGTTACACTGCCGTGTAATTAAGTATTATCAACACAATAAATCCAGTGGCTGTGAAAGTCACCAACTACATGATATGTATGATTCAGATATATATACTGTACATACTTTGAGGCTGAGAATAATGCTACTCTAATGAAAGAAATGTACCTACTGTATAAATCCACTACTTTATAAAAATGACTGCATTTCTTTTTGCAATTAAAAGTCCACTGTCATCTGCAATGACCATTCATTAAGTGTGGAAACAGGCCGGGACAGCAACCATTAATGAAGACAGAAATAAAAGTTTCACTGTAAAAGCACTCATAAGCTATAAAGTTCCATTGCAAATGAAATGTTTTTGTGGTTGTTTGCTCCAAATCGCCACTTTTAGCTGAATATTAAATATTTTTAATATATTACTACCAATAAAAACAGATGAGGCATTTTCCGATGTTACATTAACATCCTTGTGTTTGTTTTGATGACTGTCTAGTCAGAGTTGAATGGAAAATGAAGAAAGAAGCGTATGTCATAATTCCACCATATGCACAGGAATGACAAATTGGTTTGAAGCGGATGTGTGTCAGATTCGGTGCTTCATTAAAGCATAGCTCTCCCAACAGAAAAATCCCCTTTTAAATTTAGTTCTATGCCTTTCTGCTGTTAAAAAAAGAGACGGGAAATAAGTAGAAAAATGGGGTTAATAGGATTGGGAAATAAGATTTAGTAACAAGCGAGGTTCATTTTGTACACTCAGAGTTTCTCAAAGTTCAAATGAATCCAAACAATAGCAAATTTACTACGTCAGCACAGAGACAGACTTTAACTGCTGGACATGAAGATTATGCAATTGCACAGAACAGCATGTTTGACATGCTTGCTCTTATCTACACACTCACTAAACACAGGACACTTCTCAATTACAGCTCACTGAGATGATGGATTCCTCACACTGCTGTCAGTTGTTCCAATACCGGAGAAGCGGCATCTAGTTTAACCAGCTTCTGCACCCCAAAAGGCGGGGTTGGCCTGCTTTTCAGAGTCCATCTAGCAATCTGACCCCCGGCAGAACCTCAAGACACATTCACCTCATTCACTGAGCTCCTCTCATTCTCAGATCGCTGCTGGAGCAGACACAGTAAGTGAAGGATAAGAAGAGCTAAGAGGTTTTTTAAAGAGAATAACAGGTCTGTTTCGGTAAATAAATAAGTTAAGAGTTCAGATGCAAAAGCCTCTAAGAATTTTCTTCTAAAATGAGCAGTCTTATAAGTGTACGCTTAGTCATTTCAATTTAATGGCGATGAACAGGTTTTTTTTTCTTTAACTGAACATAAACATATGAGCCTGTGAAAAGTTCTAATTTTTGAAGAAAATTTTCAGGTGCCACTTATTAGAGGTTTTTGCATCTGATCTCTTTTGAACCATTTGCATGGTGAAAGAAAATAGGTCATGGACTATATTTAATACACGTTTACCTTGCAAAAACACAGTGCAGTGAAGACCATGGACCACAAAAACCAGTCCAATATTTGGCACATATACAACTATTTAAAATCTGGAATCTGAGGGTGCAAGAAAAAAAACAAATAAAACAAAAATCCAAATATTGATGCAATTACGTTCATGGTAGCCCAAAAAAGGTTCTTAGCGATGCATATTACTAATCTAAATTGAAGTAATAATATATTTGTGGTAGAAAATGTACAAAATATCTTTGTGGATCATGATCTTTCCTTTATATATTTATTATTTTTAGCACAAAAGAAAAAACGAACATTTTGATTCCTATAGTGTACTCTGTGCTATTGCTATGAACATACCCATGCCACTTTTGGCTGGTTTTGTGGTCATATATTGAAACCAGTACAATTGCATCGTGCAATGCTGACCTATCTTGGTTCTGTGTTGTCACTCGGTGTCCCACACACTTTCTGTAAAAAGCGCCTCGAGCTGGCTTTGTGTTTACATCATTTTTTTAAAAGTTCCTTTATTTATTTAACACAAATTATATTGCTCCATCACTGTTCAATTCACCAGAAAATGCACAAAATCTGATATTTTGGGACAAACAAATAAATAACTCTCTGTCGGCAACACCAGTAGCCCCACTGAACCCCACACAAAAAGCCATTACAACCACCTGTAAACAGCGTCTCACATTCCTTATTTGTCGTAAAACATTTTCCCTGTCCATTAAAAAGCAGCACGAAGGGTGGAAGGGTGGGGTAGGGGGAGTTCTTGCAGAAGCAAGACCTGAAGGAGAGCGGGGCGTGGCCATGTTTGCGGCGCTCTCATCTCCGCCAGGGGAGTGTCTGTGGTACTGTGGCCTCGGCACACGTGGGCTGGAGCGACGAAAGAGAGCAGGGAAGATAGTTTTACAGAGTCCAAATCTTCCACCCACCTGGCAGGCCAGCACTCATAAACAGGACAGTTACACAAACCTGGTGTCAGACTTTAGCTTTGACAAGACTCAAGCCAGGACACGGGAGGCTGGCTTACAAAAAGGGGGCTGAAACACACACACTCAGGCACAACTACTGTCAAACACACTTAAACTGCCAACAGAAACTACAAAGACAGAAGACTGGGACACTGCTGAGTTCAGGGAGCAGGGATTTACTGCAGGAAGTGAAGTGAAGAGAAGAACCTGGATGGACACCCTCTGCAGTCTCAGTGGCCTGGACCCTCTCTGGGTGAGTCTCAGATAAAAAAAAAATGTCTGCATGTTAGTGAAATAACGCAGACTGTGCCAAGTCATCTGTTTTTGTTATTAATGCCGCTTTATTCTTGTAAGTGATTGTGGTTTGACAGTAACACACATTTGGGGTGAGTCATGCATTTCTCGACCAATGATTCATTGATTGAGACTCAATGAGGGACGGATTGGGAACCTCAAATGCTCAGTTTTAAGGTTACGCTGTTTAATTCACCCGTAAGCTGTGTTACATGTGTGAAAACATAGTTTGCAATTGTGTAAAAAGAATATTTGTGTGCTTTAACTTCTGAGGGTGTTTACTGTACATTCAAACAGCTGTACTCTGGTATCATTAAGACTGCAGTGCATGTAACTGTACTTTAGCCCACATTTGAACAATGATTACAGATTGGATGATAACCAGTGTTAATAATAAAAGATTAATGCCCTCCTCATATTTTGCATAGTATAGTTATTCATTTAAAATCAGGTGTAGTGATACTGTGTGAAAAAGCCAGGCAAATGTTGTTCCAGGCCTCGTGCCCACTAAGGTTCTCCATGGACCAGCGTACTCATTTAGCAATATTTACCATTTCACAATGACGGTGGATCAGATGATGCACATTCAATCAGTAACTGACCGAATTCTGTGGATGATTTCAAAATGCTACATTTGCATCCCATCTACAGTAATATGAAACCTTCTTCGGACATTCTCAAAATGTGTACCCTAAGTATTGATGTGAATAGCAAAAAGCTTTCAGTGTTGTCAGATATGCAATAGTTACATGAAAATGATTCATACATTATCAATCAAGACAGTTAACTATGTCTATTGTCTATGTTACTATGAATGGGAGAAACTGCAACCGCCAATATGAGAAAGGTCCGGCCTCTAAATAAAAGAGTCAACAGCCAGTTGGGAGAGTCATTGCATCAATGCAGCAGCCATTCCCATGAATACAGTTAGTGTCCTTATGCATGACTGGGACCACACATTTTTAATGCTATTTGAGCATCATCATCAACATTCATTAAACAATTTATGTTGGCGTTTTGAAAAGTTATGTTAATATGAAGTTTTTGAGATTTAGGCTTAGTTATTTTCTCGTTCTGTGTTGGTCTTGCGTGCCTGAAATAGCTGCCCGGGGGCACTGCTAATGTGGCCGCTGAGCAAACCAATTTTTGTTTAATCGTCTATGATGTTTCATTAGTTTTTAATTGCTTGTTTAGTCATTTTACTTTGTATTTTTCAGTTAAAAGTAAACTAAAAAGACGATAAAGTAAACTGTAAAAAAATGTATTTTTTGCCTATGTGTAACCCAATAAATGCTTTCCAGAACGTTTGAATAATCAAGAAAAATGCTCCTAAAAATTACAAAAACATTAAATGTTCCAGAAGATAAGATTTTAGGAGCATAATGGGAATGGGAACCACATTCTTAGAATATTGAATCGTTAACTGGGAAAATGTAGAATGAGATGAAGGCAGCAAAAGTCGTAAGCTCACAGCAGCAATCTGGCTGAACCTTCTGAACCTTAATTTAGACTTAATGTGAGAGATTGTTATTAGCTTCCAACTGGCCATTTCCAAAAGAAGTGACCAGAGATCTGTAAATTGCAAGCCAACCTCACAAATGTCCTCCAAATAAATCCAAACATCATCTGTGTCATTTTTCAACTGTTTTTAAACATTATTTGTGCTGACCGGCAGTCTGAACTCCTACACTTGCAGGAAGGGTACACACACCACTCTGAATCACTTCCTGAGAACTGTGGTTGCCATTGGGTTTAGACCAGTGCAACTCCCTGTGGAAAACTGCGACTGTGACTAGGCTCTGCCACGTGAACGAGAATCTTTTACCTTTCCTGGGCCCAGGAAAGGTCTCTTTATAGATGAGGACATATCCTGACCAAAACAACAATGCAACAAAGTGTCTGGATTGCACTTGCAGGGTTTTAGATACTGGTCTAAATAAAGGTAAAATGAAATGACAAATACATCACTTTAAATAAACCGTTTTCATCATTTACTCACCATGTCAAAGTTCTTCTGTGAAAAACAAAAGGAACATTTTGTAAAAACTATTTTGGCCGCAATAAATGAATGAAATATGAAAGTACTCCATGTGACTTTTTGGCTATTATTGCATATGCATTCATTATTTTATGTGAGATAAAGACCAAAAAAGTCAGTAATTGCTGAAACTGCTCACCTTGGTGCTCACTCCTCAAAATCCACCAACTAAAAAAACAGCTGTATGTACTTGAGCAAAGAAGCTTACACAGATGTGTGTTTGGTGCTGTTGGTCTTTCTCATGGAGCATATGGGGTTTACATTTTGGTTTGCCAAAGGTACACTTCTTCTACTGCCACACCACAGGACTCCTTCTGACCAGTGGTAGTATTTATCAGAGCCGTGCGATTGCCGAAATAACCACACCATAAAAAATAGCCAAACAAGTTCTCATCAGTCCAGAGAAAGAAAAAAACATAACAGCTCTACAGCTGCATCATCAGCCTGTTTGCCAACAAGGAAAGGCCAGAAATAACTTAAGAGATAAAGTGTGAATTACTGATGTCTGAATAGAACGAACTTGTGACATTCAACTTGAGAGAGAAGCCTTGACAATGATGCCAAACTGGGATTCTGCCCAACTTTGATGTAATCAGAACGCACAGAAAAGCACACAAACACACACACACACACACACACAGACTCTGATATTCACACAATCACTCAGAAGAGCCAAAGTTGTTTCTCAACATCAATATTTGTATACACTATGTGCTTTGAAATTTGGTCTGCTGTTGGTGATATGCTTCTGAGCAATATTGAAAGTAATTCCTTTTATTTCAAGTTTGTGGAAACTATAAGACAAATCCAGCTATACTCATCATTAAAATGATATTCCAAAAGCCCAGAAAAACAGTGAAGATTTATTGCAGGACTTTTGCCTTTCACCTTTGTGCTACTTCACACAAATTGTCTGTTCTCACCGCAGAACTAATATAAATAACACCTAGATACTATAAACAGGTATAAAACACACAGAGCCATTTGGACTGAACAATCACTGGGGAACGTTAATGGATAATCTGACTAATTTTTTATTTTTTTGTAATTCACTACGAGTGCAAAGAGTGAATAACAAGCAGTGTTTAAGTATTTGTTAATAGTTATAGAATCTTGAGAATATAACATTTTATAGAATCTAAACATTTTGTTTTCAGGACTGGAATGTCACATGGTACACAGCACACCCAGACCTGACCCAGTGCTTCCAGCACACAGTACTGGTGTGGTTCCCCTGCTTCTATCTCTGGCTATGTGCTCCTTTCTACTGCTTGTACCTCAGATTCTATGACGATGGACGCATATCTTTATCCAGTCTCTGCTGTGCCAAGACGGTGAGTCACACTGTTCATATCAAGGCTTGACTAAATTCTAGTTACCACCTCCATAGATTAGACATAAATTAGCATATATTTTATGGAAATGTTTATACGGGTGTCATCGTTAAAGAACATTTCAAAGGTAGGAAAATGATTCTCTGGGAAGAAAAACCAATCATATCAAGTTAAGCTAACAGAAAGTCTGTCAATTGAACTTTTAACCAAAGAATCCTGAAGCAAAAAATGTTAAGGTTTCCACAAAAACATTCAGCAGCGAAATGGGCAGCATATCATTAAAATTATTTCTGGTCAGACTTGAGCAATGGTGCTGAAAATACAGCTTTATAATCACCACAGGAATAAATTACACTTTAAAATATATTAATTTACTATAAATTAAATTATAATAGCATTGTAAAATAGTTTTTACTGTATCTTCTGCAAATAAATGCAGCAAAACATTGAACAACTCTTCTTTTGAACAGTAAGTAAAAGCAGTCTTGGTGTTATAACACAGCTGTGCTGCGATTAATGCTTACGTGTCTGTGTGTCTGTGTTGCAGGGTTTGGGTCTCTGTCTGGCCTCCTTTGGTTTGCTGGAGATGGTCTATCTGCTGCTGGAAAAGAGCAGAGACATAGAGCGTCACATGGTCTTTCTCCTGAGCCCTATAATTCGCAGCCTTACCATGGTAAATCGCACAATGACTTTTAATTAATAAAGTATCAATCTACGCTGAACAGATTTTTGTTCTATTCATGGCTCTTGTGACCAAAACAACATTTGACATTTTGACTCTTTTAGAGCATCGTTAAGATTTATGATCTGTTATATTTAAGCTTTGAATGAACAAATCTCTTTGTGGCTAGACGTCTGGCAGAGGTTTCCTGAAGGGATCAGGATAAATAAGCCTCTTTTACCTCTGGTCACAGCAGACAGCAGTGTCAACAGACGTTGTAGTAACTGACTTTTTTTTTTCTTCAGATCTGCCCAAAAAGATAAGTCAGTTTTAAAGTCCTGACACAGACTAAACATTCACAGTCGTCTCTGCAAACTAGTGTAGAATCAATACATTTCGGTTGAGAGATTTCTGTCTCAACATGTCTAAGCTGCCTAATGGGATCCTGTGTTGTTCTTCTAGTGTGTTTTGGATTTCTCAAACTGACCATGACTAGCACACTGACTGAAATACACTCTGTCTTCAGATACTGGCAGTGCTGGTGATCCACTTAGAAAGGCTGAGAGGCTTTCGTTCCTCCATCTTTCTTTTCCTGTTTTGGACACTGGCAGTGATCTGCTCACTGGTGCCTCTCAGAGCCAACATACAAGCCATCATAGATGAGGTTTGTGCACTCCCAGTATATCCAACTGCTGTTATAACATTTACACTTGAAATGAGAACAAAAGAGGCAATCAAACCTACAAATGAGAATCAAAATATAAGTGCAGTGACAAGTCCTGGATAGTCTGCCACAGTACACATGGCAATATATATATATTTTTTTTTCAATATAAATAAAATAAAACAAGTGAAAATAGGACATATTAGAATACAGAGTGCTAATGTTAGAGGGTCAAGTTTTTTAATAAATAAAAAGAAAACAAGTAGATGGAATTCGAATATAGAGTGGAAGTGTTAGCGAGACAAATATATGAAAGAAATGTGTTTTTAGCCATTTCTTAAAGTAAAATGCTGTTTTTTCTCCATTCATTCTGGCCTAAGCAATCTTATAGTTGATTATAAAACTCAAATTCAGTTGTAGCATTTAACATAAATAAATAACATGAAAATTACACTTATTCGTAATTCAATCGCTGCTGCCAATATAATTTGTAATTATTACAAAATACAAGATTCAATTGGAAAAGTATAGAAGCATTTGGATCTATTTTTGGACTGTTTTAACAGCCATTAATAGTGCTTTGAGACTATAAAAGAAATACGTGAATTTGCCCTAAACTCTGAATCTCCGGCCCTATGCTGTGTTATTCACAATTCACGCATGCTTAACATGGGCCCTCGCATGCTTTTTTTTAAATGACTGTTACTCAATAAGACTCTTTAAATGTATCTGTGTTGTGGCTGAGAGTCTAACACAGCGGTGAGTAAACAGAGTGCTTACAGATGGTGCTGTTCTCAGCACTGACGTCTGGCCAGCCTGTCGGTTTTCCCTTTCCAGTTCCCTCAATGCCCTCTTTGTCTGGAGCTGAGGCTGTGCTGAGACCATGTCACATCAGCGCTGGTGCTTTTCCAGACAGATAGAAGAAGCCGCATAGGTCTGCGGATCCCTATACCTCTCCCTCAGTCTGTCTGTCTGTCTCTCGCCTGCTGTGACGCTCCCACTCCATAATTATTTCGCTGCATCTTGTCGACAATCAACATCTTGACATCTGTGAGGGAAATATACATGCAACTCACATGCAGAGACAGTTTACACATATACTGAGCGTGGAATGTATAATCTTTAAGGCTATGTGCATATTTTGTTATGTATTTATATTATGCGGCGACCAGAACTGGTGAATAGTGATGACAGTGTGGCAGCAAAACAGACTCAACCCTTATACAGGTCACTTTACAATAGTCTGCACGTGAACATTTAAAAAACAACACTTCACTGCAAGTCACACAAAAAAAATGCACCAGATCGACTTTATAAAATGTTATAAATATATGTTTAATATTTTATTACAAATAAATCACTTTAAACAAATATTTGGCTGCACTTTGCAATAATGTTTAAGATTAAGCATTAAGGTTATGCGCTTTTATTACTTAAGGTAGCACATTTGGTACACAAACTTACAGTCAAATAAGAGATTTGTATTTCAAATTTAAGACTTAGATTTCTCATTTGCAACTAAATTTTCAAGCCATATGTTTAATCCTTCAGACCCTAAGTTTCCTCAATAGCTCAGTGAAATTTGGTCAGTGATTTAACGGCTTCTTATTAAAAAAATTTATTGTTTGAAAAGTTCATTTGTCATCATTATTGTTTCAAGGTGCCTCTTCCGTTCAAGACGACATTTTTTGTGAAATGTAGTGGAGTTTAAAATAAGATGTATGCATTTGGTAAATACATACTTACATATAAGTTAAAAAAAAAACATTTGAAAGGTTGAAAATATATAATTGAACTAAAATGTGGGCTCCTTAAGTACAGTAAGGAAGTAAAAATACAGTAAGGAAATATAAAAAACAATAATGAAGCCTCATACAGCTCAGTGATGACAGTCCATACGTTTACACAGGAACTGAAGCTGTTTGTGGTGGGATCTGTTGTGACCTAAATGAGCCCTCTGTTAATGGACAGTGGGTCCAACAGCAACAGCAAAACAACTGTGCTTGGTCCTCTTATACCACACTGTGGGAGGATATGTTCCCTGACCAGTTTGAGTTGAGTTCTCCAAACTGTTTAAGCGTACGGTGTGGCAGACAAATAATCACAGTATCCAGCACTGTGGGATCCAGAGTTTGGACTGTGACCATTTGAGTAAATTAAGCTTGTGTTTACATATTGTTAAAGAGAGCCTGCACTGGCACCGTCTCCCGTATCTTGACCATTTGACACAGTCTCTGTCAAGAAGCCCATAGGAATGGATGCCCTCGGTGGCCCCTGTAAAACTTTCAATAGCAGCTCCGGGGCTCTGGCTGGCCAGCTGTTTTGAACCTAAAACCCTGACCTCAGCATATTTTCTCTTGAACCTTGTATTGAGCATTACACAAACAGCTCAAACACAGCACTGTGAAACTTTGTCCCGAATAACAACTGAGAATACTGTAAAACAATAGCACAAACAGACGCATTGCCTAGAAGTAGAATTTGCTTTAGAATTTATGTTAATTATTTAGTTTGTAACATTAGTAGGATAGCTTCTATTTGCCTGATTGAAGAGCAGATTCAAGTAGATGATTTACTCAGAAGTTCTAGCTTAAGTCCACTTGAGTGCGTATTGAATACTAATCCCAACAGCCTTTATACTCTTGAAAGCTGTGAGTGACTTTTAGTTTGGGTCTGCTGGCATTAATGTGCGTCTGTGGTCTGTATTTTTTTGCCAGGATTTAGAAGCGTTCATAAAAAGGTTTGCTGTGTCATTAATCCTGGTTTGATGGAACATTTAGGTCATTATAATAAGCTTTGAAAGGAAGGGAGGGGAACAGCAGGCAACATCCCCAAAAGAACACTCCCCACTTCAGCCACTAGTCAGTCAATCCCGCCTCCGCACACTGCGGTGAGACAAAGTGGGCGGCTGATCTCAGATCAGTCTTGGTGCTTGGTGCTCGGGCAGACGGAAGAGAATATGGATATGATCCCACAGGAAGCATGCAGCTTATGTGGTTATCACTCCTTGGGAAATCCCTGGCAAGATGCTTGTCTCCACAGAAGGAGAGAATCAAAACATTGAGCGTTATTTAACCATTCGTTACAGCTTAGGTCAAGGTTTTTAATATGCACCAGATTACACCAAAAGTTGTAACTAAATCTTGAAATATGGTATTCTAACAAACCGTACAGCAATAGAAAATTCATATATTCAGCTTTATGATGATGTACAGATCGATATTTAAAAAAAGGTCCCACTTTATATTAAGTGTCCCTAATACTTTGTACTTCCATATTAAACTAGATGTGTATGTAGTATATATTGGCAGTTTAAAAAAGGGACAGAGACAATTAATTAATGTCACTAGTTTATCTAGCACTATAACCAATAAAACATAAAAACATTTGTGCTTCCAATTGCTGTAGTATGAGTGTACCATATTCGTCTGCTGTCTTCATTCTGCTGATAACCAGTTATGTGTGTCACAGGGTTTCTCTGCAGATGCGATGAGATTCGTGGCATTCTTCACATTCTTCTCTCTCCAGTTGGCTCAGCTCATCCTCAGCTGTTTTGCCGATCAGCGCCCAGCCACTCTTAAACCTGTTTATGTAAAGGTACAGTGTCTCCCATGGTATTATGGACTCTTTTTTTTTTAAATTAGTAAATCAATATTTGAAATATTGTGACAAATAATACCTGGACATACTATTTTTCCACTAGAACCCTTGTCCAGTTGAGGATGCTTCTTTCCTTTCAAAAGTACTGTTTTGGTGGTACGGCAGGTAGACTCATATTTTTGCCTCTGATTTGATTGACTTCTTTAACGATCTGCAGAATAGAAACCCATGAGATACTGAGAAACACATATTTTTGTGCTCCACAGATTGGTGATGAAGGGCTACCGCTCACCTTTACAAGCTGAAGATCTCTGGTCTCTACGAGAAGAGGACACATCTGAAAAAATCATTTGTGATCTGGAGAAAGAGTGGGCCAAGCAATGGGCCAAAATGCAACAGTAAGACACCTGCTGTTTACCTAACTGCATGTCTTTTATCGTGAGGTGAAGAAAATATGTGATGTCCGTAATTTGTCTGTTCATAACTGATTAATTGTATTATTAATTAATTAACAAATCACAATTTCTTCCCTTTGTTGCAACAATGCTATACCAGAGACTTACAGTAAGTCTGGATAAAAATGTTGGGTTTTCTCTTTCAAACATAGGCAAGAGTGCTCTTTGAGCGGAGCACAAGATCTTGGTTATAAACTGAGTGAGCAGACGCAGCTGCTAAGAAAACTTCATAAAGAACAAAGCTCAGGCTTCTGTCTGCTCCGGACACTAGCCAAAAACTTTGGCCCTTACTTTCTGACTGGAACTCTCTGTTTGGTCATTCAAGATGCTTTCATGTTCTCCATACCACAAGTGTTAAGGTGAGAGACGCATAAATGTGGTCATGGCGTGTAAAATGAAGATGTATATAGCATGTGGCATTAAGATAACTGTTTAAAAGTTGAATGTTGGTAAAACTTAATGTATTTGAAAGAAGCCATTTATGCTCACCAAGGCTACATTTTATTACAAATACATTAAAAATGACTATTCCCTTTATTAAAAATGTATTTCAGTGATGGAAAAGCTGAATTTTTAGCACCTTTACACTAGTCTTTAGTTTTGTATGATGATCAAGAAACTTCTCAGTGTAGAAAGTTGTGCTATCAAATGTTTTTGTAGAAACAAAAATAATGCACTGCATTTTTATTTTCTCTTTTACTGGATAAAAGGTTCAAATGAATTAGATTTGATTTTTAATTAGATAAAAAAATCCAGAAAAAACTGCAATATTGTGAAATATTATTTCAATTTAAAATAAGTGTTTTCTGTGTGAATATATTTTAAAATGTAATTTATTCCTGTGATACACAGCATCATCACTCCAGTCTTCAGTGTCATGTGATCCTTTCAGAAATCATTCTAATATGTTGATTTATTATAGATTTATCAATGTTGGAAACAGTTGTGCAGCCAAATATATTTTTTGGAACCTGTGATTGTGTGTATCAGTTTCAATGTTATTTTCTAAGGAAACACATCCCTGGATGCAAATGTAGAACAAGACTTGTAGCACACAGCTGAAACGTGAACTTGATGCCCTTTCTCAGTTCTGAGTGTGAACTCCCATCACAGACTGGAATAACAGCACATCCTGCTGTGGTTCAGCCACAAACTGTTAATTATGTCCCAAGCACCACGAGTCCACAACACTATGGAGAGTCTGCTCACTGCAGCATCATATTCTTTGTGGAATCTGGATTTGGATCATCAAACTAAGCCACTTTTGAGCGCTGCGGTGGGTTCACTGCTCCAGAACCACAGGAACTGTGGCACTCTGAGAAACTTTGATCCATGGAGATAATATTGTTCAGGCTCAGCTGTATACGGTCTAGAAAGGCTCATATTTAAAGTCATTAAATATGTTCACATTCCAGTTTCTTTAGGTTTGCTGTACTGTACTGTATTTACAAAACTGGTGAGTCATTGCTTGGGTCTCAATAAATGTCAATGTGCGTTTCTTGTTCTTCAGTCAACTGCTTGGCTTTGTGAGTGATGAAGACGCCCCCTTGTGGAAGGGTTACCTCTTTGCCTTCTTGATGTTCCTGTTGTCTTGTCTGCAGTCCCTGTTCAACCATCAGTACATGTATTCATGCTTCACAGTAGGCATGAGGGTTAAAACTGCAGTTATGGGCCTAGTGTACAGGAAGGTAGGCCTTCAAACTGTTTTCTAGCACACGCAAAGATGCATATAATGGTACTCACATTCATCCTGGTCTCCACAGTCTCTGGTCATCAGCAGCGCGGCCCGCAGAACCTGTACAGTTGGAGAGATAGTGAACTTGGTTTCGGCTGACACCCAGAAACTCATGGACTTTGTGGTGTACTTCAATGCAGTGTGGTTGGCCCCGATTGAAGTCGCCTTGTGTCTTTTCTTCCTCTGGCAGGTGAGAACAGATGATAGTTATTTTGTGTATGTCGTGTTATGCAGTCAGGAAAAAATGCACAAAATAGTATCTCTAGGGCAGGGGTCTCCAAACTCGCTCCTGGAGGGACATGTCTCTGCAGAGTTTAGCTCCAATCCTATTTAAACACCTTCAAGGTCTAACTAGGCGTACTAAAAACTTAAATGCATGTGTGTTGTTGCAAGTTGGAGCTGAACTCTTTAGTTTGGAGACTCCAGCTTTAGGGGTATTGGGACAACTTAGTACCTTATCAACTATTAGGTACAAACTGCCCCAAGTGACCCAAGATGTTGTACCCGTTTTTTGCACAATATTTCTGAGAGCACAGATCTAAAATTCACTCATGGAAATGTCTCACTCTTGTATAGCGCCTCGGCCCATCTGCATTGGCTGGTATCGCCACTGTAATTCTCATCTTCCCTTTGAATGGGTTCATTGCCAAAATGAGAAGCAAGCTCCAGGTATAGTCTATGTTGTTCTATTCAGTCAAATTTCCATAATGATATTCGTGCTGTGGCGACTGAGGTTCATGCCTAGGAATGACTTAAAACACAAGCATGTGGGACAGCCTGCCCTTTGATTCTCCAATGTTATGAACATGGTAGAAACCGCAGGATTTTGCCTTGTCGTAAAATTGAAATGTCTTTATTTGCCTCGTCTCAAACATCCAAAGAATTGGAACTCGCCCATATTGGTTTCTGGTCCCGTAAACAAGTTTGCTTGCGTGATTCTCAATTCACATCTGTTTGCTGCTCTTAGGAGGTACAAATGAAGTACATGGACAGACGCATTAAGCTTATGAACGAGATCTTGAGTGGAATAAAAATCTTGAAGTTTTATGCCTGGGAGAATGCCTTCAGAGAACGTGTTCTTGGCTATAGGGATAAAGAGCTGAATGCTCTGAAGAAGTCTCAGATCCTTTACTCCATATCCATCGCCTCCTTCAACTCCTCCACTTTCTTGGTACATTTCATCTTTGTGAACACATTGATTTAGTTCTAACAACTGAAGAGTTTTATTAAATATGCCACTTTGCCTTCAGATTGCGTTTGCCATGTTTGGGGTGTATGTGCTGATTGATGACAAGCATGTTCTGGATGCTCAGAAGGTCTTTGTGTCCATGGCTCTTATCAATATTCTCAAAGCTCCCCTCAGTCAGCTGCCCTTTGCAATGAGCACTACCATGCAGGTGAGCAACAATCACTTGAACGCATATATATATATATATATATACATACACTTCTGAAGATAACTTTTGTTTCTTCTTGTTTCTAAGGCTGTGGTTTCTCTGAAACGCCTCGGGAAGTTTCTCTGCCAAGACGAGCTGAAACTGGATAGCGTGGAGAGAGCTCCCTACCATCCTGGTGAGTGCGTTAGCTTCTCATTGTTTTCAGACTTTGCTCTGGCATACAAGAGCTTATAAGTTGACCAACAGTTATACATGTTGAACAATACAGAGATTTTTCCCTATTAATTTTTTGGCAGTCTAATCTGCCAAAAAGACCCACCTTGAAGATTTCCTTTTCTCAGTTACTCTGAAAGACAAGCTTATTTGAAGTTAAAAGCTGTAGTTCAGCAAACACTACAAGGAAATTGTGTGGCTATGAGGTGGGTGTTGGTAGTGGCTGAAATGCGTATGATGACTTCATGCAGCGGTTAAAGGGGATTTTCAGCTTTGGAGCTGTAATTATATGTATATAACTTTTCCACATTTTTCTGTGCTAAAGGTCTATTTTAAAAACGGATTCATTAAAAATGCCAAGTTCAAAGAGAAGTTTTTATAATCTTAATCTTAAAATCATTAATAACAGAGTCAGGTGAATATCCCATGGACTATTTTTAAATAATAATGGCAATGTATTAACCTAAATAATTATCATCACTCTGTTACCTCATTAACTTGTTAAAATTGTTTAATGAGCCTCAAAGGCCATTCACACATAAAGAGATATTTCACCCAAAAATGAAATGTATAGCTGCACTAATTAGAGCATAACAAAACTTTTGCTGAGTATAGAAAATTTTGAATGCCATGAGTGTATAAATGATAAAAAAAAAAAAAAGAAAAAAAAAGTCACCTCTTTATTTGCTTCTCCTGTCAGACATTGATGGTGTTGTTATTGACAACGGTTCTTTCAGCTGGTCCAAAGATAGCACACCATGTCTCAGGAGGTAGGTGCCTTTGAATATATTTATCACTTACTGTCAATTGAAATCCCTGCTGAAAGATCTCAGCCGGTTCACCATTCCCAAACATATAAAAGATAATAATCTGCAGGATCAATATCAAAGTACAGCGGGGTTCACTGGTGGCTGTGGTAGGTCACGTGGGCAGTGGAAAATCTTCTCTTCTGTCTGCGATGTTGGGAGAAATGGAAAAGAAAAGTGGCCACGTCACTGTATCGGTAAATCATTCAAAAAAGTACTAAAAATATACTGGCATCAATTACATATTCCACATATAAATTTTTTAACACTTTTTCTTGTAGGGCTCTGTGGCTTATGTGCCTCAGCAAGCATGGATCCAGAACGCCACTCTCAAAAACAACATTTTGTTTGGACATGAGAGAAAAGACGGCTGGTACCAGAAAGTGTTAGAGGCCTGTGCTCTTCTACCAGACCTGGAGATCCTGCCTGCAAGAGATGCCACAGAGATTGGGGAGAAGGTAAACAAAGACTAAAGTGATTCTTACAACAGACATAAAAGAATAATGTGAAAATGTATTAAATATAATTTGTTCTTTAAACACCAAATGTGTTTACGATGTTCACAGGGTCTAAATTTGTCAGGAGGTCAGAAACAGAGAGTAAGTCTGGCACGTGCAGTCTACAGGAAGGCTGATATCTACCTGCTGGATGACCCCTTGTCAGCTGTGGATGCACATGTGGGTCAGCACATATTTGAAAAAGTCATCGGACCCAATGGTGTTCTTAAAAATAAGGTAAAAATTTAAACACGAGTAAGATAAAATATGACTTTAAAGGGTCAGTTTTCCACTTGTGTTTAGTAGATGAACAAAGGTCTTACGGGTTTGGAACATGAGGATGAGAAATGAATAACTAGGTAAACTATCCCTTTAAATCAGGGGTCACCAATCAGGGTGTCCCTGCAGAGTTTAGCTCCAACCCTAATCAAACACACCTGAAGCAGCTAATCAAGGTCTTAATAGGTATACTTGAAACTTACAGGCAGGTGTTGAGGCAAGTTGGGGCTAAACTCTGCAGGACATTGGCCCTCCAAGATCAAGTTTGATGACCCCTGCTTTAAATACTAATATGTGAAATGCTACATAAAGTAGCAAAAAGGAATTTGAAGGTGAAATAGAAAAATTGTCATCATTTGTGAAAAATCTTTTAAAAGCTTTAATATTGATAGATTAGATAACTGCAATTTAGCAACTTTCTCTTCGTCATTCCAATTCAAATTTCTGCGGATGTAGCCAATGTAGTTCAGTTTCCAGCTTTTGAATGGAAAGGGAACCTTTCAGGCTTAGAAAAGCAAATTAAATAGCTTGCTTGATGGTGCTCTCCAATGCTTACTAAAACAGACACGTATTCTGGTGACCCACGGGCTGAGCTTCCTGCCCCAGGCTGACCTAATTCTGGTAATGGAGGATGGAGAAATCACGGAGATTGGCTCTTATGCTGAGCTTTTGAGCAGGAAGAATGCCTTTGCAGACTTTGTTAAAGCCTTTTCTGTTAGCGAACGCAAGGAAAGTGCCACCCATAGAGGTAAGCTAAAGGAATGAGTGCCTGAGGAGTTACTACAACAACACTTTTTTTTATGTTGACACAGTTAAAAATTCAGATTTGCATTGTTTTAGGGACCAGAAAATCAGTATCTCGTCTCAGCATGACAGACTTCTCTATTGACCTCTCCCAGGAGCAACTCATCAGGTAAAAGTCGGTAAGTTTTGAAAATGCAAGTCTTATTGAAGAGCACATTTTAACCAATGTAAATTTTGTTTAATGAAGTGGAGACATGGGAAGTGCCAGTATACAAACCATGGAGGCCATATCTGACGCAAAACAGGAGCAGGACCAGGAGGAAGTTGGGAGACTCACCCAGGCTGACAAAGCTCATACAGGCCGAGTAAGTAATAGAGCCACATCTACAGACATTTGAAACAATGGGTAGACGCATCAAAATATACCTTCACATGTAACATAACACAAAAGGCCAAAGATTTAGAGTAGCAGGTTAGTTTTTGAGTTCAGCTAAGGGTCAGCGACAAGGGCTTCAGATACTTTCAGGTCACCACAGAAACCTAATTTTAACCCCTGATTACAGGTCTTTGAGCTTCATTGTTCCAAACACCATAATATAGCCTTTTCATCCAAAGTGTTGTTTCTTACACGTTCTTCTCCATAATGGGTCACACATAGGTGAAACTGGAGATGTATGTGGAGTACTTCAGGACCATCGGCTTGGCCTTCATCATCCCCATCATCTTCCTCTATGCGTTCCAGCAAGCTGCCTCACTGGCCTACAACTACTGGCTGAGCCTGTGGGCAGATGACCCGGTTGTAAATGGAACACAGGTCGACACGGATTTGAAGCTTGGGGTGTTTGGAGCTCTCGGTTTCGCACAAGGTTCGAAATCCCTTGTGTTCCTCAACCTTCATCGGTATCCTTGGACTTTAGACTGTTCTTTATCTTTAACTGTGTCATTGTATTGCAGGAATTGCAATTTTTGGCACTACTGTGGCCATTTCACTTGGAGGAATAATTGCATCCCGGCATCTTCACGTGGACCTTCTCAATAATGTACTTCACTCTCCTATGTCGTTCTTTGAGAGTACACCTAGTGGTAACCTTCTCAATCGTTTCTCTAAAGAGATCGATGCCATTGATTGCATGATCCCTGACGGGCTGAAGATGATGCTGGGCTATATGTTCAAACTTCTGGAGGTTTGCATTATTGTGCTGATGGCGACTCCTTTAGCAGGAGTGATCATTCTGCCACTGACTCTGCTCTATGCCTTTATCCAGGTATGCTACTAGAGACTGCTCAGCATGCAAGAGTTTTGTAACAAGAAGCATCAGTCTGACATATAATCTCCTGTTTTTTCAGAGCTTCTATGTGGCCACATCCTGTCAGTTGCGTAGACTTGAGTCGGTGAGTCGATCACCCATCTATACTCATTTCAATGAGACCGTCCAAGGAGCTGGCGTAATTCGAGCCTTTGGTGAACAGTCTAGGTTTATCCTGTTGGCAAACGGTCGAGTGGACCACAATCAAACATCCTATTTCCCAAGATTTGTGGCAACCAGGTCAGATTCAGTATTGGCTTCATTATTCTCTGGTACTGGTAATCCATTCTAACTCCATGCAGTTTCTTTAATGTTATTCCAATAGGTGGCTGGCAGTAAATCTAGAGTTCCTGGGTAACTTACTGGTCCTTGCGGCAGCTATTCTCTCTGTTATAGGACGGGCAACTTTAAGCCCTGGAATCGTAGGACTGGCTGTGTCGCATTCTCTCCAGGTAGAAACCTTGTCAAAAAGTCTTCGGACAACCACACATTCGGCAAGTCTATTAGGCAACAACTTCTCAAGAAAAATTTCATTGCAGGTAACTGGGATCTTGAGTTGGATTGTGAGGGCATGGACAGATGTAGAAAACAACATTGTGTCTGTTGAGCGAGTAAAGGAATATGCTGAAACATCAAAAGAGGTAATATTGGTCTTAATGCTCCTAGAAAGCGACCAAAGTATTTTTTTGCAGTCATTCTTGACGTCACTAAGTCTTGGGTTGTCACAGGCACCATGGACAATAGAGGACAATCTACTGCCATTCGACTGGCCCAGATCTGGATCCATTGGATTCCAGAAATATGGACTTCAGTACCGCAGGGGTCTTGACTGGGCCTTAAAAGAAATTTCCCTCAGTGTTAATGAGAGAGAGAAAGTAAATATAACATCTGAACACATTGTGTCATATTTGTGCTTAATTTTTTTAAACATTGTAAGCGATTCCCTTAATCCATTCAGGTTGGAATTGTGGGAAGAACAGGGGCCGGAAAATCATCTCTTGCTCTCGGAATCTTCCGGATCCTTGAGGCGGCAAAAGGAAATATCTTCATTGATGGGATAAACATTGCAGAGATTGGACTGCATGAGCTGAGGTCTCGTATTACCATTATCCCACAGGTACACCTGAAGATGGAAAAACAATTGAATACCTTGACAATCTTAAAATAAAAAAAATTAAATAAAAATCTTGTGTTTTATTTTCAAACATCCCCCCCACCAAGGATCCAGTGCTGTTCTCTGGTTCCTTGCGTATGAATCTGGACCCCTTCGATGGCTACACTGATGAGGAGGTCTGGAGAGCTCTGGAGCTCGCACATCTCAAGAACTTTGTGTCCGGCCTTCCTGACAAACTCAACCATGAGTGTTCAGAAGGAGGAGAGAATCTCAGGTACAAACCCCTTCTTTATTCATCATTTGA
>JAUMHQ010000048.1:5797219-5816182 GCA_032361165.1 Enteromius paludinosus
AGCAGTTATTATTCGAAAAGAACGAACCTGCAAATGTCTCAACTGACCAATCAGAATCAAGCATTCCAGAGAGCCGTATAATAAATAGATATAGTTCTCAGTATAATACTAGATATAGTTATGCATACACACACACACACATATTCAGATATACTGTACAGATGTTTTTTTGTGTCTGTAAAGGCATCCCCCCTGGCAATCAGATTCAAAATGGTCAAAACATGATCTACGTATATGATCTATGTATGACCTTCATTTTCTCTGACCCTTCTGTTTATGCCAATCATCTTGTATTTGCATCCTGTAGAATCAGATATGCCATAACTCATTCAGGACATGCGCTGGGGCTTTCCTTGCCATAATATACCTAGAACATGGATTGGACTCATGGAAGGGAAGCATTTTCCAGTTTTGCCAAGTCTGTTTGCCAAGACCCTGATAACGTGATATTTAGCCCCTGAAAAGCGAATTTTACTTGAGGATCCCCACTGAAAAATGTGTATTTTACCCCACTGGAAATGTGATTGGGCTAGTTTTCAACCTGAGCTTGATGACATTTTACAAAAGTTTATAGGACAGTATTAGGCTGTAAAAGGCCTGGTTACTGGTCAGGTTAAACAGAAATAATAAATATTGACTTCTGTCAAGGCACTTAGATAGCTACAGATAGTCATTTAGTCTTTAATGACCTTTACAAAACTTTCTTTCAGTAGAAAAGCCTCATCATTTGCATAGGCTGTAGGCTATATTCTAGTTAATTTGGCTGTAGGATGGTCCAAATGACTTGCTCCACCCACCATAGCCAAGTTTGTCCATAAATTAAGGCTTAAAAATGAATGAAGATCATCCAAGGCACTCATTTTTGGATACTGCTCTAAGCATACACAGACTCTGCAAAAATCATTGTAGCATGTGAGTATTAGATTTATGCTTGGCTATATAAATAGTATGCATTATAAATGTAATTAAAACTTTAATTAAATACATATTTTATGAATAATACATATTTTGTATTAACTTTGTTTAACTGTAGTTGTTAATTGACCAGTGTTTGCTTTTTCGCACTTTGCCATATTTTGGGGTGGCAGGAAGAACCTCTTGAAATATTTTGTAAGATTTACCTGTTTATGCACTGCAGGGTTATTGAAATATTGCTGAGATCATAAAAACATCTGTAATTCTATTGTATTTAAAGGAATAGTGCAACCAAAAAAAAACATGCTGTCATCATTTACTGACCCCAAAGTAGTTCTGAAACCAGGCAAAACAGTTCCAGGCTGTTTACAAACTTTCTTCAATATATCTTCCTCTGTGTTCGGCAGAACAAAGAAGTTCATACAGATTTGAGTAAATGATGACAGAATTTTCATTTTTGGTTGAACTGTTCCTTTCACAGTAAAAATAATTTCTAAGAACAATATAGACAAGCGGACTGTAAAATGTCCTGAAAATTTGTCATGCAAATCCAGTACTTAAATATAAAACAGCGATGTCAAAATGTCAGTGGTGCGAGAAAGATTTTACTGGACACACTCCATATAAGGAATGATCATGGGGACTTTATTATCACCTTTCAACAGGTTTACAGCTGTAGAGGATAAGTGGCAAATGAGTAGCAAAGATATGGTTGTGGTTTGCCTGATTAGAATATAAAATAAGGCTACATGTTTGCACATCTATCGGTAGTGTCCAAAACGGAAATACAAAATGATGTTAAAGCAAATTTCTTATTACATCATAGAATAACTCACAGAAAGACTTCAAGATGACCAAGCAACCAGAAAACGAAGATAGCAGTAAGTTCCTTTTCCTTGACAATGACATAAAAAACAGCGGGGTGGCCCAGGCCGACTGGTCGACCAAAAAGATGGTGTGGATACCCTCAGAAAGGGAAGGTTTCCAGTCGGCCAGCATCAAAGAAGAGACAGGGAATGAGGTGGTGGTTGAGCTCGACAATGGACAGAAGGTAACCATCAGCAAAGACGAAATCCAGAAAATGAACCCACCCAAGTTCAACAAGGTTGAAGACATGGCTGCACTGACCTGCCTGAATGAGGCCTCAGTGCTGCACAACCTCAAGGAGAGGTATTTCTCAGGTCTCATTTATGTAAGTTCGTTCAAATTTCGCCTTACACAGCTAGTCTTTATTTACGATTGTAGCTCAGTCATAGGGGTTTTCAAAAAAGTCCCATTTCTTTTTTAATTAATGTCAAAAACAGTTGCTGCTTAATGCTTTTATGTAAACTGTGATACTTCAATGAATAGAAAGTTCAAAAGAACAACATTTATTTATAACTTGATCTGATCAAATTACTGTATCCTTGCTGATGTAGGAAAAGTATAAATTACTTTCAAAAAGAAAAAAAAAAGAGAACACTTACTGACCCAACACCTTTGAATGATGGTGTATACAGTCCGTATCCATTGCATATTATGCAGTATACCATTTTATTTTAAATGTATGCAATTATACTTTAGAATGGGGGTCACATAACAGTGAGTCTATGTATCTAAAAAGTTGAAAACCTTGTAGTGTGGAAAAAATGAAGCATATTTGTACCAATATGTGTAAAATGTATAGGCTAATATTGCATATAATAATACATTTTGAATATATGTTTAATATTTATTCCAATCCAGACTTACTCAGGCCTCTTCTGTGTGGTGGTGAACCCCTATAAGTTCTTGCCCATCTACTCTGAGAAGATCATCGAGATGTACAAGGGGAAGAAGCGTCATGAGGTTCCTCCCCACATCTATGCCGTCACCGATAATGCCTACAGAAACATGATGCAAGGTGACAAAAAATCATGTCTTTCTTCCCAAAAGTAGTACTTTCGATGCTGTCCCATTGTACAACGCAAATATAGAATAATAAGAAAACTGTAAAAATGAAGATTATTTTCAGCGGTTCAGTCCAGCAGAGCCAGCTGTGTATTGGAGAGAGTGTGTGTGTCAGGGACTGTGTTATTCAGGCTGTGGATAAAGGCATCAAAACTGCCATAGAAGGGGCCTTTCCCTTTCTCGCTAATGTTTTTGACAGCTATTTTTGGAAGGATGAACTGAAGTTAATCTCACCCTGTACTCAATTTAGAATATGTAAGATTTTGGAGGTAGGGATCTCCAGTGAACAATAGTGGAGTTTGTGTTTAGACAGCCGGGCCCCTTGTTAATCTCGTTCAGGTTCTTAACTGTGACAATTCATGCATTTCTTGTCCTGTCCTTGTACTGAGTTCAAATGTTTCTGTTTCTTTCTCCACAGAGCGTGAAGACCAGTCTATTCTCTGCACGTGAGTTCTAATTGCCCTATGCATCGTTTGCACCATGTACCCTTAAAAATACATTTCTAGTCATTTAATAGTAAAGCATTTAGTCCAAGACTGACAGAAGTATCTACTGTGTCTGACGTTCAGTAAAGATGTAATCAGCTAAAACATTTGCAAGAATTACCAGAGCTTGAGTTTGACTGGTCAAATATCACATGGGCCATAAAATAATACACATTTATATGCACTATATCATCAAACTTGCTAAGCAGCCTGGCATGTAAATAAGTATTCAAATGATTATGGCAGCATTGTTTAATGTGTGTTTAATAGTGGTGAGTCGGGTGCAGGCAAGACAGAAAACACCAAAAAAGTGATCCAGTACCTTGCAGTTGTGGCATCATCACACAAAGGGAAGAGAGATGCTGGATCTGTGAGTTCACACAGTATCTCTTATAATTACGGTTTTGCATGCCCTCATTTATGTTATGGTTTTTATAACAGTGTAATGTTTGATTACAATAATAATCATGTCTTTATAATAGGATATAAATGTATTTATCAAGATATATTTAAACATTACACTTAAGGTACACTGCATTATTAGTGCGCTGGGACATTTAAGGTTTTGTCCATACAGATAGGCTTTTGTGTTTTTGGAAGGCTGTCTATAAAACAAAGCTCTACTGTTAGTAGATTATTTTTGCAATAATTAACAGAATATACAGGTTTGAAACAATCACTCAAATAAACAATAATTCATAGAATTGCTGTAAGAGCTTTAAAAGGACTGTTTTAATCAATTTATTATTTATCCCCATTTAGCAACAAAAAGGACCCCAGTTAGCATATGTGAGTACTTAAGCTTATTGTCATAAATTTTTGGATGTAAAAATGTCTGTTATTTTACCTCGGATGGCCTTTTTTATTTTAATGTATACTAAACTTTAATACGTAAAGGACAGCAGATGAGCTTTTAGTTTATAGTTCGAATGCATTGAATCACAATGAATAGCATTTGCTTTGTCCGTTCGTTTAGGGTGAGCTAGAGAAGCAGCTCCTGCAGGCCAATCCTATTCTGGAGGCATTTGGTAATGCAAAGACCATCAAAAACGATAATTCCTCAAGATTCGTGAGTTAACAATTTATTGTTTTGTTATTGAATATTTGCTCATTATCAACATTAGTGTCAAAACCTTTGCTACTTTGTCTATCTCAGGGAAAATTTATTAAACTCAACTTTGACAACACTGGCTACATTGTTGGAGCAAACATCGAAACCTGTATCCTAATCAGCCTTTCCACTGATATCCAAATCAGTAATTTAGACTTACTGTACATCATATAGTCAAGCACATTCATTTTCACCTTAATGACTTAATGAATCCAGACCTCCTGGAAAAGTCTAGATGTATCCGACAGGCCAAAATCGAGAGATCCTTTCACATCTTTTACTACATGGTGGCTGGAGCCAAAGACAACATGCGAGGTGGGTGAGAACGGAGATTTTCTATTACAGCAGCTTTATATTGAGTCTTATGCAATTACATTCACAAATACAGCTCAGCTAATTTTGTCAGCTTATTAGTTTTAGTAGACAGTTTTCGACTCATTACCACTAGTCATTCTCTTCCACAGATGAGCTCTTGCTGGAGGACTTTGGTAACTACCGTTTCTTGGTGGCTGGACATGTGCAGGTACAAAACCAGCAAGATGATGAGATGTTTGAAGAGACTCTGGAAGCCATGGAGGTCCTGGGCTTCAATGAGGAGGAAAGAATTGGTACTTAACAAAACAATGACTGGTCTTATAACTTAATATCCTATCTTTCCATGCTGTTTCACATGAAGTGCTGTTTCTTTCAGGCATGTTTAAATTATGTTCTACTGTGCTGCAACTGGGGAACATTGAGTTCAAAGCAGAGAAAAACCAGGAGCAGGCCAGCATGCCAGATAACACAGGTAAACAATCAGTCCAGAGGGATTAATCTGTGATGTTGCTCTTATCCTGAACTATCCTGACTAAAACAAAAATGCTCATCCGGTATGATAAATGCATTCACCAGCTGCACAGAAAGTGTGCCATCTGCAGGGGATTAATGTGACTGACTTCACCAAAGCTATTCTCACTCCTCGCATCAAAGTAGGCCGAGAGCTGGTACAGAAGGCACAGACCAAAGAACAGGTACATTACCACACTATCCCATGCAGGTATAATGCATTATTTTTATGATTTCAGCAGATTTTTTGATTTGTACAAACAGTAGTCAGCATTTGAAGTGGATCAAAAAAGTTCATCAAAGTTGTTCTAAAGTTGTATAAATGCAATATGTATTTATCAGGCCGACTTTGCAGTTGAAGCCTTGGCCAAGGCTATGTATGACCGCCTGTTTCGTTGGATCTTGGCACGTGTCAACAAGGCTCTGGATAAGACAAAGCGCCAGGGAGCCTCTTTTCTGGGCATCTTAGACATCGCTGGGTTTGAGATTTTTGAGGCGAGTCCAAAAGTCTTCATTAACAGATTCTAAAATTAAAAAGTGAACTTTCAAATTCAAGGCTTTCCTGTTTCGCCTCTCTCACAGGATAACTCATTTGAGCAGCTGTGCATCAACTACACCAATGAGAAACTGCAACAGCTCTTCAACCACACTATGTTCATCCTGGAGCAGGAGGAGTACAAGAAGGAAGGCATTGAGTGGAACTTTATTGACTTTGGTCTGGACCTCCAACCCTGCATTGAGCTCATAGAGAGACCGGTTCGTACAGATTATAAGTTATAAGTGTAAAAAATATTTGATTATCTTTAAAAGTCACTCAGTCATGAAGTTTCTCTTGGTTTTCCCTTACAGAACAACCCCCCAGGTATCTTAGCTCTTCTAGATGAGGAGTGCTGGTTTCCGAAGGCAACAGATGTTTCCTTTGTCGAAAAACTCACAAACACTCACTCAAGCCACTGCAAATTCTCTAAACCTAAGAATCTAAAGGAGAAGACTTTCTTCACTGTCCAACACTATGCCGGCAAGGTATTCAAAAGGAGAAAAGATACATATTTAAGATATTAATACAGTTAATAAAAATTTGTTAAATTGACTGAAAAGCAAATACTTCACATGAGATCATTATGAGAAATAAAATATATGATTGCTATAATGATAATGTTTAAATTTGATTTAGGTGGATTATAATGCCACATCTTGGTTGACCAAAAACATGGACCCCCTCAATGACAACGTGACAGCCCTGCTGTGTAACTCTTCCAGTGCTTTTGTTCAGGACATCTGGAAAGATGGTTAGTTATTGTCAGGGAAAATAATAACTCTGTTTGCTTATGTCTGAGCAGAAAGACCGTAATGTATGCTCCATGAAGAAAGCTTGTTTTTTCACAAATAGTTTTTTTTAAATGCAACTGCTTTAATATGTATTTTGAAAGAAATCCCTGTGCTGTTTCCACAGTGGACCGTGTGGTGGGTTTGGAAACCATGGCTAAAATGGCTAAGTCTGATAGCGCAGCTCCGACTGCATCCAAATCCAAGAAAGGCATGTTCCGCACCGTAGGACAGCTGTACAAAGAGTCTCTTGGCAAGCTCATGACGACACTCCATAACACTCAACCAAACTTTGTACGCTGCATCATTCCCAACCATGAAAAAAGGGTAAGCAAATATACAAATATAGTGGTTCATATCTGCATTTAGCGGTACATCTAAGATGCCTTTTCCAAAAGGTAAGACAAGAGCAGGTTTCACATGATCTGTGTTATATAGGATTTAGACATTACTAATAAAGAAAACTAAACTATAGTCAAAGTAGAAGTAAAATAGAGTGAACATTCACTGCTTTTGTCCTTAGGCTGGCAAGATAGCTGCCAACCTGGTTCTGGAGCAGCTGCGCTGTAACGGTGTGCTGGAAGGGATCCGCATCTGTCGCCAGGGCTTCCCCAATCGCATCGTCTTTCACGAGTTCCGGCAGCGGTGAGTCATTTCTGGAACACATTTCTGGCCTGATCATTTCACATACACAGTTGGTGGAGTTAGATGTTTCTAGTTTGCTAGAATACTGATTTTAATCTTTTATTATTTCCAAGCTATGAGATCCTTGCTGCTGGGGCTATTCCTAAAGGATTCATGGATGGAAAACAAGCCTGTACACTTATGGTGAGTTTGAGCAAAATATATATATTTACACCGTACTGAAAACGATGCAACTTTTATTTGTAATTTTTTTTAACCATCAGATTAAACACCTAGACTTGGACCCCAACCTGTACCGGATTGGTCTGAGCAAGATATTTTTCCGCACAGGAGTATTGGCACAGCTGGAGGAGGAACGTGACCTAAAACTGACTGATATCATAATTGCCTTCCAGGCCCAGGCCCGTGGTTTTCTTAGCAGAAAGTGAGTTCTTGTTAAATAAATGCAAATATACTGTATACCATCTACCGTATTGTAATGTATACCATACCATCTGTCTTTGAAGCTTCTTGCTGCAAATGTACTTTTATTGTGGCTAAAGACCAAAAGTAAGCCACTCAATCTAGAAATCTTGACATTTACAGGGCATTCAGCAAGAAACAAAAGCAGCTGACAGCCATGAAAGTGATTCAGAGGAACTGTGCTGTTTATCTAACACTCAAGAACTGGCAGTGGTGGAGACTTTTCACTAAAGTAAGTCCTAAACACAAGAGTTCTTGCATGAAATTCTAGATAGCACACTCTGATAGGTCAAGCTCAATGTGACAGCATCACATGGCACAGCTGATTGGTTCTTTTCACATCCGCAGCCAATGAGCTCGTTACTCAACATTCAAATACTTGACTAGTGCTTGCTGTGGCAGTTGCAGCACGCTTCATAAACCCTCCTCCTTCGCCAGCTCCACATGTATATCTGTATATTCATGTTTGCTATATGGGGGTTAGTTCATATATTATTTGTGCAGCAGCAGTATTTCTTAAATGCTCATGGCAACATGCTGTGGATGTATAGGCAGCAGTAAGTCTTGGTGCTTGGTCTGCCGTAGCAGTAGCTAGTAGATCTATTCCGCCAATACCAAACACATTCACACTGTCATGTACATTACCATGCCAAACCCTCTGAGAGTTGTCATGACAGAACTACACATATCCATGTAAATTTAAATACCTATGTGGTCATTTTGTGGTCAATTTATGTTTCTGTTTAGGTAAAACCCCTGCTTCAGGTGACTCGGCAAGAAGAGGAGATGAATCAAAAGGAGGAGGAGCTTCAGAAAGCCAAAGAAATTGTCCAGAAGTCTGAAACTGAACTTAAAGAGATCACACAGAAACACAACCAGGTACAAGAGCAGAACTACATGTGATCCAAACTCAACTACAATGGTGCGTTCATTCATATTGATTCACTATTAATACACTCATATTGGCTGGAGTGCAGGTGGTAGAGGAGAGAAACCAGCTACAATCCAAACTACAGGAGGAGGCAGAGTTGTATGCAGAGTCTGAGGAGGTGAGGATACGGCTGGAGGCCAAGAAGCAAGAGCTGGAGGAAGTGCTGCATGAGATGGAGGCTCGACTCGAGGAGGAGGAGGAGCGAAGCCAGGTCTTTCAGCAAGAGAAGGCGAATCTGCAACAACAACTGAAGGTTGAGCGTGATCAGTTATCACAGACCAAGTAGAACAATAATGACACTTTAAATTGCTTACTGTAATTTTTTTCTCTCCTCTCATTGATTTGGAAAAAGAAAACTGTACTCATCTATTGTTTTGTGCAGGATTTAGAGAAACATTTAGTAGAAGAAGAAAACGCCAGACAGAAGCTTCAACTGGAAAGTGGGGCTACAGATGGGAAGGTTAAGAAACTTGAGGAAGATCTTTTCATTGTGGAAGATCAAAACAGCAAGTTGCAAAAGGTTTGTACTGAGTTTTTATCTGGATTATCATTGAATATCAGATCTTAGTTATATGGCTGCTGCTCCTGTTGTTTTAGGAGAAGCAACAGCTGGAGGAGCGGTTAGCTGACTTTTGCTCCAACCTTGCTGAGGAGGAAGAGAAATCCAAAAACTTGACTAAACTGAAGGCTAAACATGAATCTATGATTTCAGATCTTGAAGGTTTTTTTTCATTATGACGTGGTTTTATAGTATGGAATTGTCTGTAGTTGAAAATAATTTCAATCCTAACCAGATTTATTGATATTTCAAATAATAAGTGAATACCTCAAGTATATTCCATGAAGTGTTTTCCATTTCTGTTTGTCCGTGCAGTTCGAATGAAGAAGGAGGAGAAAAGTCGACAGGATGTCGAGAAAGCTAAACGTAAACTGGAGACTGAATATAATGAAGTACAGGAACAACTAAAGGACACGCAAACCCAGATAGCCCAACTCAAGACACAACAAGCCAGAAGTGAAGTGGAGATTCAGGAGCTTCAGGCATGGTATATTGTTACTCACACGACTGACTGTTCAAAGACATTGCTTCACTGCCCATTGTAAATAGTAACCAGGTCATCTGTATGTTGACCAGCATAGAAAAAGAATCAGCTCAGAAGAGCAATGCTCTGAAAAAGATACAGGAAATGGACGGGCTTGCCTCAGAGCTTCAAGATGAGCTTGAAGCTGAGAGGGAGACTTGCAGAAAGTCAGAAAAGGCCAGAAAGGAGCTGGAAGAAGAGCTGTCTGCCCTGAGGACTGAACTGGAGGACTCACTAGATAGCACAGCAGCACAACAAGAGCTACGGTGATTATTTAAATGTGTCACTTTCAAATAGTCATTTATAACTTTTTTCTATTTACATGGAACGTGGCAGAGTAGATGTTAGTCTCAGCATTTTTTTTTTGCTTTTTTTTGGACAGGGCTAAGAGAGAGCAGGAGGTGGCAATGCTGAAGAAGTTGATAGAAGACGAAGGCCGAAGCCATGATGCTCAAGTGAATGAGATGAAACAAAAACATGCTCAGTCTGTAAATGAACTTGGTGAACAGCTAGAGCAAACCAAACGGGTAAGAAAACTGCTTAACATTAGCCATTCAGTACTTTAATCTTGTAAGTAATTTTCTACAAAATGATTAAAATTAAATAAATTAAAATTTCCTAAACCAAACCTGGAACACAGGCCAAGGTCAATCTGGAGAAGGCGAAGCAGGCCTTAGAGAAGGAGGTTGTAGACTTGAATGGAGACCTTCGCTCATTGAGTAATGCAAAGCAGGATGTGGAACAGAAGAAGAAAAAGGTGGAGACCCAGCTTGCTGACCTTCAGACTCGCTTCAGTGAGAGCGAAAAGAAGAGGGAAGAACTTGGGGATGCAGTGTCTAAACTGACTGTGAGTTTTACTTTTAGAAATGTGCTCCAGAATAAACACTTATAAATGATCATTTTAGATACAGTGCAGGACTTCTGTATCGAAACACTTGATTTATGGATGTCTTTTGAAAAAAATCTCAGATGGAGTATAATAATGTAAACACCATCCTCAATGAAGCAGAGAGCAAGAACATCAAGCTGAGTAAAGACGTTACTAGTCTCAACTCACAGCTCCAGGATACACAGGTATTGTATAAACTAAAGCAGTCATTAGTAAAGTTCAGGGGAAAAAAAGTCATTTTAAAATGTTATTGTTAAATTATAAAAAAATAAATATTTACAGATACTATTTTGCACAAATTCATGTTTTTGTTACTGAATAAAAAGTATTTGTGCACCTTAATATTTTAGGAATCGAAATTATTGGTAAAAACAAAATTGTGAAAGAATTATGATTTTGGGAAGCACTTGACCCTTGATGTGTTTTGCCTACCTATCTACCCATTTAGGAGTTACTTGCTGATGAGACTCGTCAAAAACTTAATTTTTCCACTCGGCTACGTCAAATGGAGGATGAACGAAACAATCTGCTGGAACAAATAGAAGAAGAGGCAGAAGCCCGAAGGAACTTGGAGAGACAGGCCTCCAGCCTTACCACACAGGCCAGTCACTAGCACCCACAAATATATTGTGCCAAAATTAAAAAAAATAAAACATCTACTAATGGAGGCAAAATTTACAATAAGTTTGTTTCTACTATAGTTGTCAGATGCAAAGAAGAAGCTTGATGAGTACTCCAGCAATTTTCAAATGCTTGAAGAAAGCAAGAGACGGCTACAGAGGGATCTGGAAGCCACAGTTGGAGAGTTTGAGGAGAAGGCTTCAGCCTATGAGAAACTAGAGAAGACCAAGAATCATCTTCAGCAAGAGTTGGAGGATGTGCTCATGGACCTGGACAACCAGAGACAGCTGGTTTCAAATCTAGAGAAAAAGCAACGGAAATTTGACCAGGTTGCATTTCTTTGCTTCAGCTGATTTCAGCCATCTCAATTTCGTCAGCACAATTACTCATACCAAATCAATATTTTTCTTAATAAAGATGCTTGCTGATGAGAAAACCGTCTCCAGCAAGTATGCTCAGGAGCGTGACTCTGCCGAGGCAGAAGCACGGGAGAAGGAGACCAAATGTTTGTCCCTCACCAGAGCGCTCGAAGAATCCCAGGCTTCCTTACGAGAGTTAGAGAAACTCAATAAGACACTCCGCACTGAGATGGAGGATCTGATCAGTTCAAAGGATGACGTAGGCAGAAATGTAAGTCGTGTTTTACAGTAGCATGAATCTTAGATAGTACTTCATATTCAACTTACAGACACAGTTGTCTGAAATTAGATTACTAAATGTTTTGTAAATAAACTCCCAAAGGTCCATGAGCTGGAGAAGGCAAAACGAGGATTGGAGGCTCGAGTGGAAGAGATGATAATCCAAATGGATGAACTTGAGGATGAATTACAGAGTGCAGAGGATGCTAAACTCCATTTGGAAGTCAATATGCAGGCTCTCAAAGTCCAGTTGCAAAGAGACCTGCAGGTCAGAGAGGAGCAAAATGAAGAGAAGAAGAAACAACTGCTCAAGCAGGTGATGATTCTGATTTTGTAGGTCTTCCTGAACTGAATGACATTTCGTGTAGATTCCTTACTCTCCTCCAGTCAGCAATCATGAAAAAAAAAACTTTTAGTCTTGTAATATTTACCCACTTGGCACTCAGGTACGTGAGCTTGAGACTGAGCTAGAAGATGAGCAGAAAATGAGAACGTCATTGGCAGCTGCCAAGAAGAAACTTGAGGGGGATTTGCAGGACCTTGAAGATCAAGTTGATGCAATCAGCCGGGCGAGGGATGAGGCCATTAAACAGCTCCGCAAGTCTCAGGTCAGAGGGTCAAACCTTCAAATTCTTTTCTGAGCATTTGGCCAACTTCATATATGTTTGCTTTCTTCCCCATGACAGATGCAGATGAAAGATTCCCAGAGGGAGCTTGAAGATGCAAGAGCATCCCACAAAGAGGTTCTTTCCGAAGTTCGAGAATCTGAGAGAAAGGGCAGAGCCATGGAGGCAGAAATCGTACACCTACAGGAGGTATACATGATACCAAATGGCTGATTGCAGGCTTAAATGTCTTGTCCTATAATTGTCAATATCTTTGTAGGAACTGTCTATAGCAGAGAGAGCCCGCAAACAGGCTGAGCGAGAGAGGGATGAGATAGCAGGAGAGATGGCAAGTGGCTCATTTGGAAAGTATGTTGGAAATTGATATTTGCAAAATGAGAAATATTAAATGACAATACTTTGAATTTTAAAATTGTAACATACGAATTGTGATGCCTGTCCACTGAAAGATCTGGCATGTCTGAGGAGAGGCGTCGCCTGGAAGCCAAAATTCAACAGCTGGAAGAGGAACTTGATGAGGAACAGACAAACACGGAGACGCTCAATGAGAGACTGAGGAGAAGTGTGCAGGAGGTGATGGGTTAATGTGCAGTTCATCCACTTGTTTTATGTTGTGAAGGTTTTCTTTTGAGGTAATAACGCAGATTGTTTTCATCTAGGTGGATCAGCTGAGCAGCGAGCTGCATATTGAACGCTCCAATGCTCAGAGGATGGAGAGTGGCTGGCAGCAAATGGAGAGGCAGAACAAAGAGCTGAGGGCCAAGCTGCTGGAGATGGAGGGACAGGTCAAGTCCAAGCAACGGGCCTCTGTAACTGCACTAGAAAGCAAGTTACAACAAATGGAGGACCAAGTGGACCATGAGAGCAGGTAAGATCATCTGTGTTAAGATGGATCTGGCTGTGAAGACACAAGGGTTCCAACTAGTCATTTTTTGTAACAGGGAGAGACAAACTATTGCTAAGGCCATGCGTCAGAAAGACAAGAAACTAAAGGAACTGATGATACAGATAGAGGATGAACGAAAACAGACAGAGCAATTTAAAGACCAGGTATGAAGTATTCTTGTCCAGCATTTGAGTTTAAGGTTCCATGTTTTCTCATAACAATGTCATCTTTGTTGTAGGCTGAAAACGCAAATCTGCGAGCAAGACAACTTAAGCTGCAGGTGGAAGAGAGTGACGAGGAGTCTCAGCGTGCCACTGCCGCCCGTCGTAAACTTCAGAAAGAGCTGAACGAGGCCACCGAGGCCAATGACGCCCTGATCCGAGAAGTGTCTTCACTCAGGAGCAAACTCAGGTTGTTCTGCAGTAACCCCTTTCTGTAATGTATGTGGAACCAGAATCCCATTCATCGACATCCTCCCTATCGCATTCTACAGTAACATACATTCAGAGAGATATTTTTGCACATGGTACGTTTGGAGATGTGTGGATTTTAATTCTTTGTATGCTCCTCAGGCGTGGCAGTGACTCATCTTTCAGCAGTCCATTAAGGCGTAGCGGAGGTGGGAGCTTTAGAAGAACACGGAGGAGCATGATGGAAACATCTGAGGTCCCAGAAGGTGAAGGTCTTGCTACTCCTGTGCATCAACCCGAGGAAACTCAAATCGAGCCAATCAATGGCACCAAGGATGACAACTAAAGAATTCATTCCTGAAGCCTTTCACTATCTGTTCTTGCCATTTCTGAATGAGAATTTATGCTTATTTAATCTATCTTCTAAAACAATGTTTGGTATTTATTTCTTCTCTTCACTGATTCCAACAGCTGGCTGATTCTAATGTGATTTTTAACAAGCAATCAAATATATATTACTCAAAGTACCATGGTACCGCGATGGTTTTGGACCGTACCATAGCAATACCACGTTTCATCAACTGTTAAGTGGCATAGTATATATTCAATACTATGAAGTGATACTAAAAGTTGTACCATGGTATATATTGTTATGATAACATATTTGTAATTATTATATAGTGCTATGTTTTAAAGGGTTAATTCACCGCTATCAAGTAGAGGCTTTAATACGACTTGGCTGTTGTATTAAAGAAACTGAGTAGAAATTGAGGGTACATAACCAGAGAAACCAGATAATAACCTGTGGCATTCCCAAAAATGGGCAGGATCACAAAAATTAAGTTCAATCTATAGTTTAAAATAAATCCCTGGAACTGTCTTAAGTCTGCCAGATGATGCAAAATGACAACTACAGATCAAACATATGCATTTCTGTTGACAAATTAATATCTGGATGCAGGTAAAATGGGGAAAGAATACATGTTATTAAATTTACATATAACACACTGTAACAATGCAATGCTGGATGGGAATCTGCAAACTTTAAAGAGGTGTTTTGAAAAATAAATCATATTTGTCAAAGTTCTTGATTCAAAGTGTACAAGGTGCTTTTGGTGACAAATTGTATTTTCTGCTTCTACATGAGCAATAGCAGTGCCTTTCGTGTGATGCAGCATTTAGAACCACAACCAAGAGTTCTATCATTCCTCCAACAATAATATATTTCTGCCAAATAATCGGTCCTGTTAACTACACATTTATTTTGAAGGTTACGGATTAACCAACAATGAAATGGTTTACAGACAGGATCAACTTAAGCATTGCCTTTGCTGAGGTATGCATGGACATTGCCGATATTTAGGTTCGTTAATAACAAAGAAAACCCATGATGACAGTAATTGGCAACTGTGCATGTCTTGTGCATACAGAAACAAATACTTGACAGGATTTGAACTGTAATGACATCTTTAGTGAGGTTATTGCTTACGAGGCCCTGAGACGGTGCGGTCAAGTGTGCTAAATCTTCCCATCAAACCACCATTTTCTATTTCTATCATCTTTCTTTAGTACCTCTAGGCAAAAATGGATAATATAATGTATCAATTCTTCCTTACAATTCTATTTTTAACATAAAAATATCTGTTCCCTTCACTGAAGTATTCATATTGCTTGTTACTTAAATCTAAGTGATTAAACTCCACTCAGAATTCCATTTCCCCTCTCAATGGAATCCCTGACATATCAGAGAATAATACATTGGGAAGAATAGCGAGAGAAGCTGCAACTCCCTTCGGGCTAGTAAGTTCCCCAATACCAAAATTAACTTTGAGGCAAAGCTTATTATGGCCACAATATTAAGGCACATTAAATTCATGTTCAGCGCATAATATGACAGCAACTACTCTCCAGTACTGCAGCAATAGAATCTTTAAAAACAAAGATGGCGCTGACCCGAGTTCACTAGCCATTACTAGAAACAAAAAGGCCCCAGAAAGGATCATGCATAAAAATTTTGACCTACTGTTTGTAACTTACATCAGCCCCTACAAGGCAACGATATGAACAACAGCTTCAGCTGATAACGTCTCACCAACCTCCTCAGAATTTTCAAATCAAAACACTAAAAGACATGACATTCAGTTAGTAGCAAACATATATATATATATCATTAAAATGCTAGTTTCTAAAAAAAAAAAATAGGTATTCCTGAATTAAAAGTGAACCTGCTATTTACCTTGTTCTGTGACCAACAATAAGCATGTGCAGTTGACATTTCATTGGACATTGAGCAGTAGTTTAGTGCCAAATAGTATGGGACTGCAGGGAGAAATCTGCCAATCACCTGCAACAGTCTCCCAATGTGTGGTCCCAAAAAGAGCAAATAAAAATTACAGTGCAGATACACTTTAAAAATGCTATAAATCGCCAGATATCTAAAAACAACACAAACAAAAATAACAAAACAAACAGTGTGAATGTAAGAGATCTGCAAAAACACATCACCATGTAAATCTCCAACAAAATAAAATTACAGGTAGTAGTTCCAGTCCAGACACACAATAACAAGGTTGATATGAATGTAAAAGCAGACCCCTTCTCAGATGGTGGAAGACATGGGGCATAAGAAATGACTCAGCTCCTGAAAATAAAGCATTTCCATGTGAAGGGTTTAGGAATACATGTTTTCCCAATGATGCAAGAGCTTGTGCACTAGTAGCAAATAGTACTTTATTCACAGCATTATCTTGGGTCCTGTTCCAAAATCCAACCGTTTCACCATCCTGCAGCACAAAAGAGTTTGGAGAAGAAGTATTGTGAACAAGTCAGATATGATTCAATCTACACCATTTTGGTCAATTACAGAGACGTACGGAAAGTACTAGTGAGACTAACCCCTTATCATACAAGCTGTTTGTGTTGGATGGGATTTCTGGGGTTTCCCGTGAAATGCTCGGCGTACCCTGGCTTATGGCTGCACGGCTGGGTGTTTTCTCATGAATATGTAACTCTCTGCATGAAGCCAGCTTGGATTCGAGGTTCTGAAAAGAGGACACAAAACATGATTATCAAAACAAAATACCAACCTCAGTCGAAAGAGTGTGTATTTTTGGGTAATTTCCACTGTAACAGCCAGACTCACCCCAACTTTCCTCAACAGTTCTCCAACGATGTTGAGGGCAGATATCCTTGCAGATGTGGTGAGAGGAGTTCCAGTCAGACCTTCAACTGGACATGACAGAGAAAAATACGTTTAGAAATCAAAACAAGCGTTTTAATAATCTGAGACTTCCTCTACTTCCTTTAAATTTGTTCTTTCTCCCCATTCTTTCTTTTAGCAATCCTTCCCTTCACTTGACTCAAAATTCTTTTATGCAAAATACAACGTTCTACATGAAAGTAAATTATTAAGCATCATTAAACTGCAATAACTCAATTATAATGCACATAAACAGAAAACTTGGGAGTCACTCCACTGGGCCAGTTAGAAATTAGTGGCCATGCTGTGTTTGTGCTCACTTCTGCTATAGGAAGCGGAGGGGGTGTTGAATGCAGTCCCTGAGCCTGGAGGTCTGGAGGGTGTGGCATGGAGAGATGGGAGAGCGGAGGTAACAACAGACGAGGGTCTGGAGAGCATGGCCTCTGGCTTCTCTATATCTTTAGGTAGGCTGATTGATGGCTTGCGCTCCTGTTTCTGCTGAACAGCCAGTTCCTGTCTTAAATCTGCCCCGAGAAGAAAGGAGACCACAAACACAAATCACTGAATCTGTTAAAACACCCAAGACTGGCCAATAAGGTGATTATTTCTACTGATTATCAGAAATGAGAGGGGTTTCCCTTGAGTTTACCTCTGGCTTCATCTTTTAATCTCTGGACTGATTCTAGAAGATTCTCCTTTTCATCAAGCTCACTCTCAAGGAAGGCATTTCTCTCTATAACATGATTCATTCTCTGCTCAAAGTCCTCAAGTGACATTATAGTCGCCCTATAAGAACACGATAGACAGGTATTAGTAACAAAAAAACAAGTTAACATCATAAATAAAACAAACATAAAAAGCACCTCTTAGTTCTTTCCAGATCATCGTTGGCTTGCTCTAGCTCCCGGATATATTTGTGCAGTTGGTCTTTGATGGCTGTGGTCTCTGCCAGGTCTCCTTCTAGAGTGGAGATCTGCCTGACTGCCTCAGAGTGCTGTGTTTCATATTTCTCCTGTAAGCAAACAAGACGAAAGGACCACACAAATGTAAAACACACATTAAATGAGATAAAGATCACTTTGCACTGGCAAACTGAGGAACAAGCTAGATCAAACAGATAAAACTTGTGAATAGTGATATATAATGTGAATGCAAACTAATAGATCTGCCACTTGTTTTATGCAATGTGTTACTTTTATAGTAGTATTGCACTTTTGGTATAATTCAATAAAATCGCAGTAATTAAAAACATAAATAATAATACAATTCTGATCATTAAAAAGTACTCTTTTACGGTTTATATGTTCACGCTTGGAAACAAGCAACACATCTGTTTCATGTGACCCAGCAACAGTGTTTTATGGAATGCTCTGAATGTTTTCAGGCTGTTTATTTGTCATAAATTATATTGATATTGTACCAAAGCCAACATTGCGGAATTGAGCCATCACTATACGTATGCCTTATGCTATGGGATAACGCATTTAAATGTACCTTGACTTTAGATCTCTTTATAAATGAATCTTGCAGCATGGCTTTACAACCAACAACAAACTCAAAGTAAAAAAAACCTGAGTGAGCCTCCATGCCCTACAGACACTGATGCAGAAATAAGCGTCAGCTGATTTCCTCATCCTGAATTGGATCTTTGTTGATGGTCTGTGAATGTGTGATTGTGTTCTCAGCAAGCACTGAAAAACCAGACAGAGACATTCTGGACGTTCACAGTCAGCCAAAGAACATTCAAATGGCTTTTATCTGGGGTTATATGCACTTACAAATGAATGTCGGTTAAAGAAAACTCTTATTCAAATATTAGATAACTCTGTTGATGTGCTTTATGAGATATCAGTGCCACAGCTATTCACAGCGGTGATGCGCGGGTTGACCTGAAATGAGCGGTCATCCGCAGTTACGAGTCATCCAAAAATATTTTTAATGATATTCGGGTCGCGGTCGGTCGGGTCGTTTGAAATAAAGATG
>JAUMHQ010000048.1:5816282-5826582 GCA_032361165.1 Enteromius paludinosus
TTAAAACATTACATCCAGATGCACAATAAATAGGTTCTTATTATCATATTACTTTGCATGATGACGTCATTGCGTAAAAATTGTTTGTTACGGCATTTTCTATATGGCTCTTGTTAAAACATGCTATTTGCTTTATTTGTAAAAAAAAAAAAAAAAAAAATCACTTGTATCTATCAAATTTATTCCAGAAAAAAGGGGGGGGATGTGTTCAGATAAAAAAATCGTGATCACTTTTTTTGCCATATCGCCCAGCTCTAATCAGAAGGTATCTTGTTTTAACCACAGAAAGACATCTGTACACCATTCTCCATGTTCAAGTCCACCAACGTTTGTCAGAAAAAAAGCCAAATTAAGCCTTGTGATTGGTCAGGTCGCTTGTCAATCAAAATCCATCGCAATACAGCACTATTGATGATAACCTCAGAGGAACGTAACAACCACGATAATGGAGTTCTCTTTTTCAAAAGGTTGCTCCCTTCTTGTTTCAGGCTACTGAGTATTAGCAATGATGTATACTAGGGCTGCACAATATTTGGCATGCGGTAGTCACGCGCATCTCGTCAGTAAAGTCAGTTCTTTGATAAATAATAAACCCGCAGGTGAAATATCTCCAGAAAAAGCTGCCCAGTCAGACTCGAGGGTCAGAACTAACAGTTAGCTATAGATTTCCAATAGACTAAAGTTCTTAATAATGTCAGGTTTATGTTCTGTAAGGTGGACCGTTAATTTATCATTCCCTTCTGTTTGGTTCACTTCCTGTTTCTGATTTAGATCTGGTTTCTGAATATGACCTTGTTACATCGGAACACATACACACCAATTTTATATGCGAGGTATTCCACACAGGTACTGAACCACTCAAAATCAACGCAAGGGAAATGACTTCACAGCGACAGCCGTATCTAGCACCTTAGACCAGCATTAGGTCAATGTAGGTCATGGGCTCATGTCTCAGAGAGACTACAACAAATGCTTTTCTTAACCATGTTTCCACGATGCACCACAGTACCTTGTAATTTTCTAGTTCCATGCGGAGTCTGTTGTTGGTCGTTAGAAGCTCGCGATAACGGGCATCACCCTGCTTCAGCTCGGTCTCCAGCTCTGCCTCATAGTCTCGACTCATCTGCTGAAACTCCTGCAGCTCCTCCTGCGCCTCATCGGCCCTGAACACGCAGTGATTCAATACAACGACTGAATGTGGAACTTATACTTTGATTTATCGAAAGCGTTCAGGAACAAACATGGGCTCTGCAAAACCCCCTTATTTTTTTATTAGATTTCTTTATTTTCAATTTCAATGTCATAATGAATGAAAAACAGCACTGAAGTACCTTTGCTGGTGTTTGGCAGCCTGTTCCTTCCAGTAGTCCCTCTCTTGTTCAACAGAAGAAAATGTTGCAGGCTCGGGGTCACTCATTGCTGTTCAGTCAGGTTTTTACTGCCAAAATAATGGTTATTATTATATTCAAAACGTAGCAATAAAATCAACTGATGGCCAAAATATTTCAATGATATTATTGGAAAATATTGTTGACGTGTCAGCCAAAAGCACGCATGAATTTGATAACACCAGAGCAAAACCTGATAAACTTACTTTTTAGACTATTCTGTTACAGAAACTGTTTCTTCTTGAAAGGACGCACAGCTTTTATTGTAACACTAAAAACAGAAGAGGAAGGGCGTGTCTTGTGATCATTTTCAAAACCTAAAGATATATTCCCTCGGGCGTACAACTACAATTTTAATAGTAACAATACGTCAGTATTTAAGGACTGCGTGACTTATTATACGGACTATCTGAAGACTTCTTAAGAATGTATAACCTTGGCTAAACTAACTAACTAGCGTTACAGAATTACTTCTCTTAATACCGATGCCATTTAAAAACTCCAATAAAGCGGTATGCAGTTATGTTTCGGATAAAACAAGCAGTAAGTCCAGATTAAGTGAATATTTTTAGAACACATCAACTTTCTATCGCCATCACACGTCAAGACTTGAGTCTTAAATTGGCTAACCTAACGTTAGCTAGCTAACAACAAACCGGCCACTCAAAGTTCTTAACAGTCGGCAGATTCGGGATCCCACATAAATCACCTTAATAACGAATAAAAAAGTCGTTGACATGTAACTTCCTTTATTTTATATTTAAACGATATGTTGTTGCGCAGCGTTTTGCGGAACTAACGCATCTCGTAACTCTCTAAGCCGAACCGACAAAACTCTAACGTTACCCCCACGATTCTCAACAGCCAGCACGCTAGCTAGCAACTTACCTCCGGCTAATGCTCAAAGTTGCTTTCTCCCAAATATTTATTTAGTTCCCGTGAAAGATATGTCGATCTAAACGGTATGTTTACCTTTCTGAAGATCAAATAATAGCACTATACAAAGTATTTTCAGGCACGTTACACTCCTGACAATGGGACTCTTCCTTCTGTTGTGTAAAAATTCTCAGCTCGTGGTTTGTTTCATGCCTGCTTCTGATTGGCCGATTTGTAATAATGCCATCATTTTGGAATCCAACGATTGGCTGTTTGGATACGTTTGTTTCAGGCGATACTCCTTTATCTACACCGGACACTAGAAGGCGCTTGAAATACTGCAATACATTTGAAAAATATGAACTATTCACTGTAGCGATTAAAAACTTTTCGAACGGTTCGATTCGGAAGTGACTATTTTACGTCATGGCTTAATATACTGAATGACGTAACCCCTGCCACGTTATGGAAGGAATAACTGTAATACGCTCTAATACGTTTCTAAATTTGGCAGTTTTTCCAGTTACATTTTTATTTAATAATAAAGCTAACTGTAACTCCATGTTTCCCAGTTCATTTAGAAACTCATAAGAAATTATGACTCAGCTCATTCATTTAGAAAATAACTGCATTACTTCGAACAATATTAATATAAAACTATCAATATTGACCATTTACATCTCCCAGCTGAAAGTGTGTGCTCGCAGAAGGAATGTACAAATAATATAAATAAATGTATGAATACAGAAAATAACTGATAAAAAAGTTTTAAAAAATTCAGTTTAAAAGAATAGTACTGGTTTTACCAAATAATTTATTCACTTATTTTCATACCATTACGCTATTATTACGTTATCCGTTGAAACTATTTTTATCGTGTGTGTTGACAAAATCACGAGCACTTTCAGTAACTTAATTTTATTTATAAATTTGCTGCTATGAATAAAAATAAATAAATAAAACTTCTTTACATGAAAAGAGAACAAAAATAACAATAAAATTTTCTGGGGGAAACATATCAGGCAATGAATGAACACACTCATAACAATATTAGATTAATAATAATTGTTCAATGTTCTAATTCCTAATCAATAATTAATTATTTACGGTAGACAAACACAGTGCTTCTTATTTCCAGTCTAAAGGGGTTTTTTTTCCCACAGAAGTGACCTACATATTTGTGCGATTTCAGTATTCTGCACATCTCTGCTGTTCTGTTTGGGCTGAATTAATTCTGACCTCTGATGACATCAGCGGTGAGCATTTAAAGCCATTTTAATCCAGTTGTAGGGATTTGCCAGGAACAAAACAACAAAAAGCACTTACAACAGGAAACGCATCTATAAACTGCACACAAAAAATACATAACATTTCTCATTTCACAGGATAAAAGAAACTTATATAAATAAAACAAACATTCAACAAGACTTCCTATGAAATGGTAACACATGACTGCCTATGACTTCCTTGCTCAGGTAGAAGAGGTCTGCCTTGGCTCATTTGGGTCATTGCTGTATGGACCATCTTCTGCTTGATGACGGGCACCCAGACAAGTCCAGTGACCAGGAACATCAGCCCCACAGACAAGAATATAGGTCCTACTAAATAGGGCACATTGCCCACCTGGGTGAAGTACAACAAGGACAGTGCAGTGCCGGTGCCAAAGAGAAGACCTCCAATGAAGATGGCCAGGGCTGGCTTTTTAAAGTGACTCCAGCCACATTTCACTCCTTTGTAAGAAGTCTTTCCAGGACATGAACCAGCTTCATCAGCCTCCGGCCGCGCGGCAGATATGTTTGAATGCATCTTGATCTAGAGATGCAAGACCACCAATATAAACTCAGCCAGAGGATTCAAAACGGACAGAGGAAACTAAAAATATTGCCTTATAGAAAACTCATTCATCATCACTCAACTACATAAATAAAAAAATGCACACTTACTTCTAAAGCTCAGAGCCCATCAGTGGTTATACAGAAGCTCTTGTTCCACTTCTGCCCATCAGTTACTGTATTTATCCACAAAATACAGTGGAGAGAAAGCCACTCCCTGTGGGTGTGTCAGTATGAACATCTGGAGCTGGACCACACTGCCCTATTTGTGTCTCAGAGCAATTGTACCACAAAAAAAAAAAAAATATTCACATTGCAACCGGTTTAAGCAAAGGGCTAAACATAGCTCATAACAAACCAATCTTTTAAAAGGACAAGGGATTTGTAACATCTACATACATTGAAAATATCATTGCAATTTGCACAAGCAATGCATTCAGTGATATAGGAATCAGTAATGCATAAAAGTTTGGATTTTTCTGTCTTTGACTACACACGATAGAAAAATATATATAGCAACAACGACATAATTTTTTAAAAGGGGATTACCAACACATCCTTAAAAATCAACAGGAGATATAGATTTATATTCATTTTCATCACATTTTCTTCTCTATGAATAAACTTATACAGTCACATAACACAAAAGAAATCAACAATTAGATTTTTTCCCCAATTTTATATTTTATTGTCATAGAAGATGCTTTAATAACGTGAACACGCTCGTGCACTTCGCAAGAGCGTTATGTGAACAGAAACCAAAATGGGAATAAGCAATGGGAGACATGTACAACCAAGATATTAACATTTTGGTTTCAATTGGTTAATCATTCAAACTTTACTGCTCATAAATCACTTTATGTTAACAAGCAAATCTTGGTCCACATACATTTACTGTATCTGCTGCCATTTTATTTCTCTGATGGAAGCGAAAAGAAAAAATATAAAAAAAATGAAAGAAAAAAAAAAGGCTGGAAGAGAGCTAGATCTCTTGCCAGTTAATGTGTGCAGATTGATGAAGAACAGGTCATGGGGGAGAACCTAAAACAATGGCATCGCTGAGCTCTCAATATGAGAAAGCTGACACGTGGACTTGATTTCATTTTCATTTGCTTAAAAACAGATTCCTTTAAGAGAAGTTTTTTAAGCTGGTCTTCGGGAGGCGGAGAGGAGAAAGGACAGGAGGGCTATGAAGTGTGCTGCGGCTGAAGCAGCATCTACCTCCACCTCGGTCAGTCGTTTCAGAACCACCAATCATTCTTTTCAGTCCTTCTCTGCAACAAGTTTCAACACTTTTCCAATGGCAATGGTTTTCCCTAAAAGACAAATCATTCACAGAACATATAAAGTGAAAAAATCCAACTTGAGGACAATTAGACAGATGCTTTTATTAATACTGTCCTCTCACCTTCATCTCGCAAGGTGAAGCGTCCCATTTGAGGGAAATCTTTGAAGGTCTCAAGGCAGATGGTCCCAGCTGTTCTCAGGCGAGCAATGCACACCTGGTCCTGTTTGACAAAGCGGGGTCGTGTTTTGCTCTTGTCCCCCGTCTTTTTGTCTACCAGACAGATTAAGGCCTGTAAAGGGGCCAGAGACACATTTAAACCACTTTGATACAGAACTAGCTGTAAATGAGGGAACTCACCCGAGCAGACGTCTACAGGCTTACAGTCACAGATTTACGCCATAAACGAATTTCTACACAAATATTAAATGTAAAACAAACAAACAAAAACACATTTATTCAGCTATTACCGTAATTTGCACTTCTTCAATGCAGGTGTGGATATGAAGAACTGCATTGTAACCTGGGCAGATGATTGACTTGTGTTCAATGATGACTATCTGAAATGGCAGAGACAAAAGCTCAATTAATATGTAGTACTGCAAAACAAAACCATGAAAGCTGAATAATCATTTGTGACCCTGGAGCACAAAACCACTAGGACATTAGGACTAAGTAAAGATCATGTTTCATGAAGATATTTTATACATTTCCTATTGTAAATATATCAAAACTTAATTTGAGTTTTTTTTTTTGGAGCATTTAAAGTATTTTATTTGGACAACTTTAAAAGGTATCTCAATATTTAGATTTTTTGCACCCTCAAATTCCAGATTTTCATGTGCACGGGTGTCTTTTGACAGCTAACGACCTCAAACAGGTGCTACTCATTTTGAATCATGAGCAGAGTGTAGCTGGACTATTTAAAAGCAAAATAACAGGTCTTAGAGGGTCAGAAATCTGGCTGATAAGTATTTGATCACTTGCTTATCTGGCACAGTAATTCCCAAATAAATTGTTACAAAAAAATAAATAAATAAAATAAAAATCATACAATATGATTTCTGGATTTTCTTTTTAGATCCTGTCTCTCACAGTGGAAATTCACCTATGCTGAAAATTGTAGACATCTCCATGATTTCTAAGAAAGAGAACTTGCAAAATCACAGGGTGATCAAATACTTGTTGACCTCACTGTATATATATAACTTTTTTTTATATTATATTGTATTTTTTTTTTTTAGTCAGCTTTCAGAAGCTGAATAAAATTGACCCTTATGACTGGTTTTGTGGTCCAGGGTCACATATTGATAGAGCTTGTATTGAAGCAGGATCATTCTTTAAATACAGTGTAGTTCACTGACCTGGGCATCGAAGGTGCGCCCGGTGTGGCAAAGGTTCTCAGCGTTGCAGAGGATGAAGCCTGGCAAGATCTCCTCCTCTTCAATGCCTTTGAGTCGCAACTTCAAGTTCTCTCCAGGGCCAGCATCATCGGTTTCAACGTCGTCAGAGAGCAAACTCAGCACCTCTACAGTGTGCTGGACACAGATGAGACAGGCAGATACGTCAGACAATTCTTTCCACAAAACCTGATGTTTTAAAGGTTTACATTACAATCTTACCCTGTTGGGCATCATCACAAGTTGCTGAGCTTTGCTGATTGATCCCGACTCCAATTTCCCCAATATCACAGTGCCCATGTCCTGCAAAAACACACCAGAAACATTTTTTTTTTAAACAATAAATTGTGAATGGACAAAATATTTCATTTTATAAACACGTTTTTACAGTCTCCCCCCCCCCCCCACTACATACCTTATATTTGTCTACAATGGGTAACCTGACTGGTCCATCACTTGATCTGTTGAAGTTTGGCAAACTGTCCAGATGTGGAATGAATGGTAACCCTCTGTCCATAATACACAATAGTGAGACGCATTATTTGTGTACTTTTTTTTTGTTTTCTACTAGTTACAATATCTCTGATTCATGTATTTTTACATTTACAGCAGTGGTTTTCAATCAGGACATCAAATTTTAAATATTATATAGATTTTTTATATTATATAGGAGAAAGTACAATAATAAACTGACATATTTTTGAGCTTATTAATTTTTATTACAGATGTATATTTTAGCTTAGAAGGGATGGTTTTGATTGAAAAAGGTTGAAAGCTTTATTTTTATACTGATATTTATAAACAAATCACACACTTACATATACCAAGGGCAGTTCTCCACTGGCTCCTTTAGATTGGCCCCAGTAAGTCCCGAACATGGCATGAAATGAATATCTTTTCTGGGGTTGAACCCAACTTTCTTCAAAAACGGAACAAGTTTCTCCTTACATTCTTCGTACCTATGTGCAAGCAGTGCAGAAGTATTAACACTCAATACTGTTTCTTCACAAGAGCAAGTCAAACACAGCACAATACATCTTTGTATACAAATGTCCATCTTCTGACCTCTCCAGACTCCAGTTCACCGTTGGATCATCCATTTTGTTTATGAGTACAATCAAATGCTTGACTCCAGCAGTTTTGGCCAACATGGCATGCTCCCGCGTCTGGCCTCCTTTCTCAAAGCCTGTTTCAAACTCTCCTTTCCTTGCAGAGATTACCTTCAGATAGAAATAATGAATTCAGAGACTGAAGTAAATGAACAGACACTTTCTGGTCTCCTGAAACATAGCCCGCATCCCAACGTGCATACTATCCACCCTAAATATTACTGACAATTACTAATATTACATACAATTTAGGATGGATAGTATGAACATTGGGAAGCAGGCTTGCATTGGTATTCAAAGTGCGCCCCCTACTGTGTAATCAGTGGAGAGGTTTTTTTTTTCCCCCATTGAGATTTTCTGAATTGCAGGTAGCATGAGTGGATATTTCTCACGGCTGTTTTTGAGTGCCTACTCAATGCTATGACTCACCAGCACTGCCAAATCAGCCTGTGAGGCTCCACCAATCATGTTGGGCACAAAGCTTTTGTGGCCTGGTGCATCCAGAATGGTAAAATGCTTTTTCTCAGTCTCAAAGTATGCACGTCCGACTTCCACAGTCTTTCCTTTGTCCCTTTCCTCCTGGTTTGTGTCAAGGGCCCAAGAGAGGTACCTATGAAAAACCATTAACTATGAAAAACTGCTCCACCTTAGGCAAAAAAATTAAAATAAAGTACTAAAGTGTTACGACTTTCAGCTGTGTTTGGAAGGAATCTGTTTGAATGCCCACCAGATGTTTTCTGGTAAATAAACTTATTAACCAAGCTAATTACCAAGTTTCCCTGTTCTTTTCCTTGGCTTCTTTCTCATACTTCTCCAGAGTTCGTTTATCAACCATTCCCGTTAAATACCTGGGGAGGAGGGGCAGAATATTAGCTATCAGAAACATGGGAAGGAAAAACCAACAATATCTGCTGAAAACACTGACAAAATCAACAACTCACATGATTTGTCCTCCAATAGTTGACTTGCCAGCATCTGGAGGAAAATAAGATAAGAGAGGGGGTGAGGCCAGGACAGATAAAGATGGTAAAATTCTGTTCTCTAAAGATGTTTTAAAAGTGTTTCCCATTAAGCTCTTGAGATATGTATGAACTGAGATGCCTTGATGGTAACCGATTAATAATAAAGGGGTTATGTAACAAATCCAAGCAAATTAGAGGCAAGAGAAAAAATTATGATACAGGAACTGCATATTTTGAGAAACTGAAGTGCAAGCTAAAGATAAGTTAAAACAACTACTCTGTAATAAAAAGGCATGAAGATCTTACCAAAGTATAAATTATAATTCAGCATAACGCCAACTACCTCAGCTATATATTAAGGAATCAAAACCAATAAAACTCAAACTGGCCATAACATTTAAAATCTTTTCATGAGAATCAACACAAAGGAAACAGTCCTTAGTGAGTTTAAGCTGGACACTGGCAACAAATAACTTTACAATGTAAATACAGTATGCAAACACTAACCGACATGGCCAATGAAGACCACGTTAACATGTTCCTTCTTGGGGGCATTTGGCTGTGTGGGGACTACTTTAGGTGTTGGCACTACTTCTTCCTCCTCCTCCATTCCTTCCTCTTGAGGGGAGTCTTCTTCAGCCTGACCCCCGTCTTCTCCGGGGACGCCTCCAGGCTCTGCCTCAACCTTGCTAGACTCGCTCCCTTTCTGCTCCCAGGTGTCATCTGTTGCCATCTCTGCATCACCGTTCTCCATGGGCGGAGCTGATGTTAAGGCAACATTGTCATTTTACACTGTTTATCCAATCACGGTTAGTCATGTGTCAATAACTTCAGGCGTTTCCTTTCTGACTAATACAGCTGTGTTTGGTGTCAACAAATGTGCCCAAAAGCTATTTTGAACCACAGCAAAACGTACGATAAAAATGACATGAAAACACAATCCAAAAAAACAGAAATGCAACAAACCACTAGGAACATGTAAACTTGCAACTACAACGTTTAAAAACTCGGCTGATGAGTGCCAACAAGTCATGGTTTTATGTAACAGCGGCAGCTCTGAGCTCATGACTGAGAGCAGTGTTTGTATTGGTTGAACAGGTTTTTTGAACAATTCTTCTGTTGAAGTTCTACTTAAACATAAGCATTAACATTAATCCTAATTCAATTGTTTTTTTTTGTTTTATTTTAACTCCATGTCAGCACCAATGGCTATACTCATGCCAAGACGACACCTTGCAAGTTCACAATTAAGTGTTTGTTATATGTGTATGTATTTATGTGTATAATATATATATATATATATATATTTTTTTTTTTAATTAGTGGTGGGCCGTTATCGGCGTAAACGCGAGACTCTTATCGCACAATAAAAAAAAATATCGCTGTTAATCTATTGACAAAGTTGGGTTGGAGTCTATACTACAAGCTATGGTGACTTTCACCTTTAG
>JAUMHQ010000048.1:5826682-5837023 GCA_032361165.1 Enteromius paludinosus
AAACTAAGCCATGTTTGTGAAACTGGGTCATTGTGTTGATAAATAATAAGATGGCAGTACTGACACACAGATATCTCTAATATAATAGGTAGCACACAAATTCTGAATGCCTTCGACAGATCTCAAATGAGCCATTTTAATCTAGATTAATCTAGATTAATTTCAAAATTAATCTAGATAAAAAAAAATTAATCTATGCCCACCCCTTATTTATATATATATAACATTGAATTATTCACACAAAACATCCTTGGTGTGAAAAGGACTGCTGTTAGGTATTTGGAAACGGGAAAAGCAAGCAAGCACAAGTTACTGGCCAGAGACTTATCTGTATGCTTATTATCATTATTACAGGGATGTGAACCAAACTGTGGTTGAACGTCTCAGCATTTACTTACCCTCAGGCTCTGATACTTCCACATTGGCATCTGCATCAGGACCTGCAGGAATATAAAATGCTTATATTTCCAGCTGTAATCACACAGGACAGTCCAGTTTCCAAGAATGATCATCTTTAAAGGGAGATTGCAACATTCAACACATTTACAGACAACAAACTGCACTATGTAATAAAAGTATGTTAATGGCATATCTTCCGCTTGTAGCAAGTCAAAAAACATGAACACTTATTGAAATAAATACATAGTTTGAGTACAATATGGTTGTGGGTTAAGAACTCTCATAATAAATATATATTTAAAAAAAAAATTATTACTCAAATAAGCTTGGAAAAGTTTAATAAGAGGATCAAACCACATCACTGCATTTACCTGCATTATACGCTACACTGATCTTTCTCAGAAGACCTCCAGTGTGTACCTTATAAACACTTTGTCGTGAAATACAACAACTGACAAAAAGGCTTCAGGCAGACTTTAGAAACTTGGCTGTAATGAAAACACGTAGTTGCCTTGACATCGGCCAGATTCTGTGGGAAAATGCTTCTGTATTTGTACAGATGATGGTGAAAACGTCCAGTTTTCTAGTGTCGTGATTTACGAGGATCAAGCCAACACCTGACTTTCATTGTTACACTGTAACAGCTCAACACATCATGGTACATCACGTTTGCTGTAAGACCGCACGGGGGTCAAACCCCACCCTTAAACAATCAGCCAAAAGAGGCCCCTCAAACCAAGCAGTATAGGAAAAATGGTTGTTTATGAAGCGCCAGGCCTCTGATCATCTGTGATATTGATGATATTGTTATGCAATATTTTTTGTGCGAGTTCACGCACGTTACTAAAAAGGCGATAACATGTCTGAAGCAGTCCAATTACCCAAAAAAAGTTAGCCGAATACACTTAATTCCTTATCACCATTCAGCTATAGATTGCTATAAGTTACGTCTAAAACGGCTTTACAAGCTCCTACACACAAAGTCTCCACCAAACTGAATCCCTTACTAGCGCGAGCGACTGGTACGGTGTTATTACGGTGGTAATGGACGCTTCTTACCCACGCCAAGAAAGTTTTTCAGCTTGTTAGATCGCGAATTACACGTCGGCCCCGTTTCCGCTTCGAGGCATTGACGGTAACTCTGGTGTTGCCTTAGCATCCATGCTAAGCTCATGCGAACAAGCGTGTGTGCGGCTAACAGCTAGCGCGGCTAACAGTCGTTAAATAACCGGGAACTCACCCGCTGACTCCACCGTTTCCGTGGAGCCCTTCGGTCGGAAGGTCGGGACGAATTCTGCGGCGTGCACGTTGGGGACAAACGGCTTGGCGTCCACGTTTAGGGTGGTAGAAAAAGCATCGGAAAGTTGCACGTTGACCTGGGCCTCGCCATCGTCCTCCTGATCCCAGGAATCAGGGGCAGTGTCTATCGCGTCCATCGCCACACAGCTGCTCCACAAACACGCTTTCAACCACGGACTTGGTCACTTTTGTGTCCGGCCTTAGCCGCTGTTAAGGTCACCCCGTGCGTCGTGAAAACTTTCTGTTAGCGCACTGTGGCCTTCCCCCCGTTTGGTTGAAACCAAACAGCCGGCGTCTCTCAGCGAGGGGCGAGAGAAAAGGGAGGTTTGACTAAGCACTCGGAATGAGTCCTCGTGTGTGCTGACGACTGCCCTGACCTCGCGGAGCAACAGCGAATGGGATTCTTGGAAATGTAGTGGCTTTGGTTCTGAAAGCACGCGGAAAGCGTCTGCGCGGTGGGAATAATAAACTACATTTCCGCATTATGGATGAACCCGATCGTTTGCAACCTCTTTTAAAACCACCGAAGAGCCTGTTTCCGTTCATCTCAACTATGAAAAATCTGTAACTAAAAATGTGATGGAGTTTTTACATTTGATTTTTAAAATGTATTTGAACCTTAACTTTTGAGGCTTTTAATTATGTGATAAAGCACCGGTGTAAAAGTTCGGGACAGAGTTTAGGAAAAACACCTCCAAGCGCATCCTTTTGTTTTAATACCATTTTCTTTATTGTCATTTACATAACTGCTCATTGTAAAATAAAATTGTAATTATAAAAACCACTCTATTCTTACTTTTGACACATTTCAAATCAGCACTTATCTCCCCCAAAGAAAAAAACCCCCAATTAATTATTGCACCAGTTAAGACCGTATCATTTTGAAAAGACGAGCAGATCTACAATTACATTTATCAGTAAGGAAGCACAGTTACGAAAAGAGCACTTTATGCCCCCAAAAATATGGATGGATGTGTTCTAGCTGTAGTGAATTTACTTCTCATGAATAACTCACACAATAGTCATTTGCTAAATGAAACGTCATAATTTCCCAAGTAGCAAAGCTTTTTTTCTCTCCTCTTTTTGTATGTGCTAAAACAATTAACATTGGTGTAAACAACAAATAAGGATCTTCATTTCAGTACGTTATATTTAGCCTTCATACACATCCAAAAAATGTAACAATTACTCAAAAGAGACATCTCTGAAACATTCTTCACAGTGAGAACAGTATATAATTATCATTTCACTATTGGTAAAGCCAAAAGTGCTGGATGGATATCGGTTTGATTTAAACGTATTATTTTAGACGTAAAGCAAATGTTACTTATCTCTAAATAGCCTAATGTCTTCCAAGAGAATTATTTATAGAATAAATAAATATTCTGATGTTCTGATTAAAGTGTGACATTCTGTACATAAAAAGTGCAATAAGGCTATCATTTGATTAGAAACAGCTTCATGAGTCTTCAAGCATCAACCTTCCTTCTCACACGTCTGCCTGTGGAGAAACAACAAAGCCAAACCAGCTTTTGGCAAACAAGACATTTTGACATTAAATGTACAAGACGGTAAGGACACAATAGCCCTTTTCGTTGTGTAAATATTGTGTGGAAATGGATCAGAAAAACCTGTCAGACAGGCCTATAGATAACAAAGATAAGCATCCAAAACCGAAACGTAATGGCTTTGTTACCCATTATGGAAGGATAAACTGGCAGTGCACATAAAGAACCGTGAGGAGACCCTATAACATAATTAACCAAACCTTAAAAATGTGCAACCGATTACACAAGAAAAAGAGACGTATATTCAGACATTAATTCCATGAAATTCCAGTGTTTTGTCATTTGCATTTAAAGCTGCTTCTTTCCTTAATTTCAAGAGTGGTTTGCTCAAGGCATCAAGGTCACAGATGCATTTCGCTCTCCGTGATACAAAGCCAACCTCTGGGACTTCCCTTTAGGAGTGGTCTTATCTAAGGGTGTCTACACTCTCTGTCTCTTGTCCCTCTGGTACACGCTGGTCTGATGAAGCCATTTCCTCCACTATGTGGACATGACGCTCCTGAGGGACCTCTGCCTCACTGGCCTGAATGGGTGCTGTTTCCCTGAACGATTCATCGAGCTGGCTGACAGAGCTGGTTTCACTGACAGAGTCTGAGCCTGCTGTGTGGCGCCGGAAGAGTTTTTGGCCTGTGAATAACATGGTTTGATTAACCTGAGAATACTGTAAACATCAACGAAAGAACAAATGTGTTCTAATTAATCAGTGGACATTAAGTGTAATTGTGATCACCCTGATCTTAGATCAAGATGTTACCGTTACCTGGAAACCGTTTGGTGATGGACTTGGGGGAGTCAAGGGAAGCTTCTTTAGTCATCTGGGCTTTTATAGAATAAACAGGCTCGGTGCTGTCCAGACAACCTATGAAGGCAAAAAAGATGCTAAAATAAACTGAAAACTAAAATTACACTGGTATTTGTTTGACCTTTTTTTGCATTACAAACTTTAAAAGAGCTATACCTTCAGCTAGGTTGAAAGTTCTTCCTTTGACAGAGGCCTGAACTGGGGAGAACCAGTTAAGCATAGAGCCCACCAGAGGGATCTGTCGAAGTACACCCTGAAAAGGAACGCGTATTTTAATGATTTCATCAGAAAAGTATTTCTTAAAATGACGTAACCAGCGTTGTTGAAATGGAAAACTAATGTTTGAATGAGTCACATGCAAAATGTCAAATATTTGACCTATAAATTAAGTGACAGAAATAACTAAAAGGGGTCATGAAGTGAGAAACCAAAATGACAATGAAGAGGTCATTAGGAAAGAATACATTCATTTTCTATTAAATGACCAGGTCAGTAAGAGCTTGGTCCTTTGTTCACTCCATTTGACCAGGCATCATAGCAGTGGGCATTTATGTCAGTCATGGGTTGGGGAGGACAGGAAAAACAAATGGAAAGAAAATAGCCTATTACTTCTTAAATAAGTTTTTTGATTAGAAATATGTTTTAAGTGGTCCCCAGAGTACAAAATAAAAACAATGACCCTTTAAAATATTTACTCTTCTATTTCATGCCATAAAGCTTTTTTTTTTATTTTATTTTACAAGTTTAAAAGAGATCTTATGATCTCAGATGTTCAGACTTATTCACTTACCTCCTCCATCAGTTTCTCTTCACTTGCTTTCTGAAGCTGCTGCTCAGCTTCCTGTATGCCTCTTCTCACAACCTCGGTCATGTTTTCAAACAACTAGCCACAAACATACACAGATGCATTATATCTTGTGTTTCTGACCTTCATTTTCTAAAACAAAAATTTTAACCACCTGTCCAAAACAAAAGTCAGAGCAAACAAACCTTTCCACTTTCCTCAATGTCTCTTCCAATTGATACTATAGTTTCCACCAACTCTGCCACATCCAGGTCTTCTGTTGCCATACCAACGAATACGCAGTTTTGTTCCTCACAAAACTCAGGACCTGCACACAAGACAGAAGTTTTGAGGTCAGTCGGTATTCTACAACTGTCATTCATAAGACCATCAGTAACTTACCATCCGAGAAGTACAGGTCAGTATCCAGCTCCATCAGCTTCTTAAGCAAGTCACTGTTGATCTTCTTCACCATGTGTTGTCTCTTGTCTTCATCCAGGTCTGTGATTCTGGGCTCATACCTTTATAAAAAACAAAAAACAACAACAAACAAAAAGTCATTGTTGAACTCTGGAAACATAATGCGAATTTCCTTCTTCTTCAAGTGAGGAATAGAAGATATTAGAGTCACTTTATTAGGGTTTCCTTTTAGCTCAGCTGGCACAATGTGTTGCATTTCCATTTCCCAGGAACACAAAACTGACTAAACGTATACCTCAAATGCCCTTTGGATAAAAGCATCCGTCAAATGCATGAATGTAAAGTAAAGTGTGCTGTAAACTGATGCATGTGTGACTCCAGAGTCTCACCTCACACCTCCAAGACCAGGCCAGCTCTGGTCCTCGATGTACGAGAGGGAAGCTTGTTGTAGAACCTCATCCTTGAAGTCCTGTCTGAAGCGTAGGGTGCAGCTCAGCACTGGAATCATCTCTCCCAGCTTCTCCACCAGTGCAGCCACGTCATTCTCCTGAGTGCCAAGAGCTACACACATATACAGCACTATTAGCATGAGTTAACATGAATTGGGTCTCAACGGACAAGTCAAAAAAAAAAAAAAGATACTTTTTTTGATGAAAACTGGGAAGCTTTTAACTGCCCAATTGACTCCAAGTAATGAACACCGTCAAGGATGGTCCAGAAATCTTCTGAATACTCCATCTGCCATCAGTGGTCCAACCGTAATGTTATGAAGCTACGAGAATACTTTTCATTCGCAAAGAAAATGGAAAAAATTAAATGTATTCAACAATTCGTCTCCCTCGTTTCTCTCTGCATCACTGTAGCTCCATTTTGGAGAGTATCTGCTGAAGGCAAATAGAGTTTGCTCTTCTGTGTCAGTAATACCATTCGGATACAATTTCTATGACTAGACGAATTATTGAATAAATGTTATGATTTTTAAAATTTTATTTGCGTACAAAAAGTATTCTCGTTGCTTCATAACGTTACAGTTGAACCACTGATGGCAGATGAAGTATTCAGAAGACGTCTTTCATAATTTTCGTTTTTTACTTGGCAGTTAATGGGGCAGTTTTCATACAAAACGTCTTACATTGTGTTCCATGGATGAACAAAATCTTTTACAGGTTTGAAATGAGTTTGTGTTTGATTATTATCATTTTGGGGTGGAGTATCCCTTTAATATAGGCTTATTAAAATGTGTAGTGCTTGCACATAGCACAGGATTTCTTAAAAAGTATATTTAGCTACATCAAGTATGCCCCCAGTCCTTAAGTCAGTATGGCTTGGGCCTAAACATTGTGTTAGCATTCCCAATTTTAATTATCTCCAAATATCTTACCTGCAGCGGTCATGAGGGGGCTGAAGCGAACACATGTGCCCTCATCTTCCAGCTCAACCACATCCACACCACTCAGGGCAACTTGCTGCCCCAACTGCTCACCCAACTGTCAAATCAGATGAAAGCAGTTGGGTCACTCAAAATGAAATAAATGCTCACAATTCAGTCCACTTATTTCTCTTAATACACTGTAAGAGAAGTATTTACCCATCTGTTAAGGGCATCAAGGATATCTCTTTCCCCTGCAAGATAGCCTTCTACTGAGCCACCACTAGAGGCTGCAAATGAAGGTTTTATGGATTTCAATCAACATCTCTTAGTAAATACATGCATTATATTTTTATAGAAACCTTTTTTCAAGAACTGTTTGATGGATAGAATGTTTTAAGCAGCATTTATTCAAAATCATGGATGAATCTGTTCTGAGGTGAATGTGTGGCTGTCGGTCACCGCACCAATGTGGATACTGTCCACACAGATCACAGATTCTAGCCTACAACTTGTGGTTTTCACATCTGTCACAGGATATTGTCATCTGAAAGACTGAGTAGGGCTGGACGATAAAACGATAATGATAATGTTCATTTTGAACGAATCTTCAATGTGACTTGGGAAGAACGAGTCGTCTCGTGGGAGTGATTCGTTTAGTCGTGCATGCACATTTGCGCAACATCCTATAGTTTCTGTATTGGAATTATTGATTCACCCGTTTAGGGTACTGAGCCGGTAAGTGCCAAGTGGTCACGTGACAAAAGAACGAACGACTCAAACCTGAAGACTCGAGAGATGAACTAATCAATTCTGTTTCGTGCATGCGCATTGCGAAAAGTTCTTACTGGAAGTAGGTCACCTGTTTTGAGTCTTTGGGTTTGAGTCGTTCGTTCATAACGTGACGTGACCGTGCCGTGAGAGCTTGAAAAAGAATTGATTAGGTCAACGATCAAGTCTTCCGAGTTTGTTCATCACGTGAACGACTCAAGAGACTCAATAGACCTAATCAATTCTCTTTCGGGCTCTGACTGCATTTGATAGGCTTATGGGGCTATCACGTCACGTTATGAATGAACAAACCAAAAAGACTTTTCAGATAAGAGGTGAGGTGAGCAAATCATAGACTGAAGACCCAGGTAAACAATTAATTAATCTTTTTTTATTTCTTATAGCATTACAGTATTGTATTGTTTGTAGTGTGATCAGTGTGTGCGCACATATCAACTAGGATTACTAGTGTTAGGGAAAAAACATTTTATTTATACTTTTTTTTTAAAAACTGAATGACTGAACGAATCACTCCCATGAGACGACTCGTTCTTCCCGAGTCACATTAAAGATTAATTCAAAATGGACGAATCTTTAATGTTATCTAGCTAAACAATCTGTAATTTTCTTTAAAAATTATATTTAGATGCTGCATGACGCAGTCATATGTGAAACGTTATGCACAGTTAGCTCTTCATCTGAATACCCCAGGATCAAAAGTTAGGGTTAGAGTTCTCCTCCAACTTCAAAATTGTTCAAAATTATGGTTTTACTTTTTTTTTTTTTTAATAAAGGGCATTTGGCTTTTACACATTTGCTATGTAAACACTGGTTTGGTACTTCCACCTACATCACAAACAATCTTTCCAACATGGTTTCGTAACGCGTGAGGTTGAGCTAGTACAAGCCGAGCATTTGTGGTTAAAAAGTATATAAACTTATGTAAGATAAGTCCTTTGCCGCTGCAAATAAAATGCCACTGAAGTCCACAACATGGATAAAAATCCTGGAATATTTTCCTCAAAAAACATCATTTCTCATGTTATGACTGAAGAAAGCAAGACATGATCATATTAGATGGCAATTTAACTTTGCTTAATTAAGTGTTTTCAAAAACACTGACCCAAAAAGTTTGAACGGTTTACATAAACACACACATACAACCAAGAAATGGAAACTTACGAGCGCTGTTGTCTTGTGAAAACCTGAACACCACCACAGGGGAGTTCAGTTCATCCTCCACCTACAAACATCAGAAAGACACAGAGGGTGGGGACAGGGTCTCAAAACACCTGTTACACATATGAGCATTCGCTGCAGGAGGCCTTAATGTCATGCTGTGAGCACTACCATGTTATTGTGATTGGTTTAGTATTTAAATGTTGTGATGCAATGTCATGGAGAGGCTTTGTTTGCTAGCTACTGGTTTGACAGGTCAATCTGGACAACGTGGCACATGACCTAAAGTCATGCAATAGTGCTGCTGGAATGTCTAAATGATGCTGGAACCTGTTAGAACTAAGAAAATTACAGAACAAATGCCCATTACTATAATTATCAAACAAGGCTTCTGTCATGACTAATAGACATTTTTCATGAACAAATGTCTAACCACCACTAACATAAGTTAAGTAAGTGAAGTCATATAAATATCATGAAGTGTCTCTACATCTACATCAATATCTCAAAAAACTAAATAAAGGCTGCACTGTGGTTCCTGTTATGACCATGTAGTAGTAGCAGCTATCGTATAACTTTATTTTAAACAAATGAGTGTTAATATTACACACAGGAACAACACAGCTTCTTGCACAAAGGCCATTTTAATAAATTCTGCTCAGTTTCCATGATGCTGCATCATTGCTCCAAAGCAAGGTCCAGCACTGATGCCCAACGAGTCATCAAGCTCTGTGAAGTGACATTTCTCAAATGTTTTTGCACATGCCTGTAGCACTGGCAGGCCTTTGCAGGAATAAAAGCCTTCAAACTGAGCACCAGCACTTATGGGTGGACATGGTGAGGGAGGGAACAGTGGAGAAACAGCGTGAGTGAAGGGGAGGAGGAGTGAAGTGGGATCAAGCAGGCAGAGGGTTGGTCCCACCTACAATAGAGAGTATAAGAGAGCCCAGCACGTCCCGCAGCGAGCCCCCGGAGATGGGAGGGACCCGGGAATGAGACACCACATCCTGAAACCAAGGCACCCACGCTCACTACCACACTATGTATACAGTATAAGAGCTGCACACAGCGCTGACGGTCACAAACCACACCGCCAACAAACATATGACGAACACTCTGCTCTTTACCATGCGCAAAGCCTCGATGAGAGACACCTCACTGTCAAGGATATCCTAATGATGGTGACACAGAACAGAGGTGTTTGCTTTTAAGGTTTTAGGCAAGATGCTCTGAGTGACAGGAAAAAGTGGGCCACTGACAGATAGAAGAGAACAAAATTTCAAGAAGCTGCCAGATAAAGTGCAAAGAGTTGTGTCATTAAGATATCAAATGTACTGTTATGTATTAATGTTTTCAGCTGAATTATTTTAACACGGTGATACAGTCAGGTTGCAAATGGCAGAAATGCCTGCTGGTGCTAATGAGGTCATCGAGATTTTTAAAGGGATAGTTCACCAAAAAAGGTCAAGTTGGTCATGGTCATTATGTATCTGCCTTTAAGTTACCCATCCTTTCTTTTTGAATAGGTGAATTTTGAATAATTGTGGCCTTCCTATGTAAAGTCAATCAGAACCGGCGCTGTCGAAAACCAAAATAAAAATAAAGCACAATAATAATAAATATATATATTAGGGCTGGGCGATATGGCAAAAAAAAGTGATCTCGATTTTTTTCCCCATATTGAACGATCTCGATTTTTAATCACGATTTTTTTAATCAGAAGACACCCCCCCCCCCCTTTCTGGAATAA
>JAUMHQ010000048.1:5841051-5854936 GCA_032361165.1 Enteromius paludinosus
GTGTTTGAGACTCACAGTATGTTATGTCCATGTACTGAACTGTTATTATTCAACCATGACAAGCTAAATTCAGTTTTTCATTCTATGGCACCTTTAAGTAATGGCTGCTGAAAATTCAGCTTTGAATAGGAATCAATTACATTTTAACATATATTAAAATAGTTAATTAAATTGCAATACATTTAAGTCCAATATCACCTTTTCTACTCTTTTTGGTCAAATGCATGCAGCCTTGGTGAGCCCAAGAAACAGCCCTTTGTAAAAAAAAAAAAAATAAATAAATAAATGCTAAACGTCTCTAACAAAAGACAACTTCCTACCATTTGGTGCAAGGAACCAAACATGGTGTTACATGGCACGATACAAAGACTTGACAGAGGCAGTCCCAGCTGAAAATCAAACACAAAAATGTTGTCTAATCAAAGCAAGCAGTATCCACTACACATAAACACACCCATTTGTTTGATATAGTGCGGTAATGTGAAACTTTCGAGACCCTGCAGCACTGACATGTGATGTGGTGGTGCCAAATGTACCTGGCTGCAGAGATGTTGTCCCAGGCCGGGTCTGCATGCAGCACTTTGGTAAATCACAGGATGTTTAGAACTGAGCAACGTAAAGCCCTCCGTAGCGTAGTCCTCATAATGAGTATTAATAGCCAGCCGACACACCTTCACCAGCCCCTCACGGTCGTCTTCATGAAAATACGCCGAGCCATTTTCATATCTACAAAAAAATATTTGAAATGTAATCTTCAGCAGATATCCGTTTTCATTCTGTTCATTGTACCAAAACAATGTCTACATTTAGCGACATTTAAAATGACTAATGACCAAAATTGTAAAATCATTGTATCCTTAAACCGTATAGCCATTTGCATTAAAAAAATCATCTTTTAAAACAGCAAAAGCACCCATTTCAAAGAACGAAAGAAATATTTGTGTACACTAAAAAACAAGACTGGGATAAAGATTCCCCTTGTCATCTCTTATTCAGCATTACATCTGTCACTGTTCTAATGAAAGGCTCGCCTAAGCTTTTCAAGTGAAGACACTGCCAATAAAATTTGCTGAGGTGAAACAAAGGTGGAGCCTGTTATTAATGATCAAACACACTTTCCATAAATAGCTTTATATTGCTTAAACGAGTGTGTATGGCAGGGAAAAGAGAAACCCCCGAAACCAGCATGAGATCACTGAGAAAACATGAGTGTACCTGAAAAGCCTGCAGAGCCAGAGAGTGGTATCTGACAGGATGCGTGTGGTCAGCTTTCTCAGTCTCTCTCGTTCCAGGACAGAAATATATGCAGCCAGACTGTGGCCCAATAGAGCCATGTGTCCCTGCTCTCCGACATACTGCATCCTGCTAAACAGACGTTCATCGTTTTATGACACACAGAGGGGTTTACACACGCTCTCAGTGCAATATAATGGAGCTGTTTAAGGTCTTGATGTCAATTTATAGACCAAGCCACAGACTATTTTAACATACTGTAGGTTTGGTTAATCAGTAAAATAAGGCCTACGGCGTTACTCAAAGAGACTTTTATTCAAAAGACTTGTTTTCTTCTTCAAGTAATATATAACACAGACCTTATTTTACTGAAGCATTCACAGATGCTCCCAATCAAAAGGTTATGTCTGTAGATTTTCCTGAAAGAAGTCTCTTATGCTCTGAAAACTTGCATTTATTTGTTTATAAAATAAAGCAAAATGGTAATTTTGTGAAATATTACTACATTTTAAAATATGTTTTCAAATGGGATTTATTTCTATAGCGTCAAAGCTACATTTTCAGCATTGGTCACATGATCCTTTAAAAAATAATGCCAATATGCTGCTCAAGAAATACTATTAACATTATCCCGGTTGAAATCAACATTATGTGGAAACTGTGACTTTCCTTCAGGACAGCATTTACTTGGTAACATTACAGATGTACTTTTGACCAATGTAATGCATAAATAAAAGCATTAATATCTTTTTTTATTATAAACCTGTTCATAATTCTTAAGGGATTCATTTCTTGGCATTGGAAGGACAAACCGAGCGTGCTGTGACCTACCGGTAACCCTGCTTGTCATCATCTCCATGCATCAGGTTCTGGACAAGCTGGAGTATGCTGACAACATCCTGTCCACTGTCAGAAAAACACAGAAAGGATAAGTAAGGACTTCAAGTGTTTTATAGCTAATACGTGCTGACTTTAAATCCCACAAAATGCCTTCGGAATAAACAGAGTAGAGTTACAGAGCAAGAGAAGAAATGGTGTAAATGTCTCACTCACTCTCCTTGCAAGGGTCCAGGAATTTCTCTCCAACTCAACTTCCTTCTTTCTTTGCCCTGTTCAGATTCCCTGAATACATCCAAACAATGTTATGTTATGTGAAACTAAACTATGGACACAACACGAAGATAGCTTAGTACTGGCATTTCAAGAGCAACTTCTGAAAACAATGTAACAAGAAAAGTGAAGGCTCACAGTTTTCCACTTTCCAAAATCTTCATGGCATCAGAGAGATGGTTTCCCATCTCAGCAAGTGTAGGGTCCATCATCTACAATTACACAGTAAATATATATGGTTATCCTTTAAGGGCACTGCACTGAAACACTGGAGAACTCGCAAACCTGGAGACAATGGCTGTATATCACATTACTTGTCACATCAAATAAAATGATTCCTCAGGCTTTAACAAAACTCGTCATATTTCACCTGTAGGAGGGCACTTGCACTGACTACGAGAGGAGAGGAGGAAACGTGTAGGCCTCTGTCCTTTCGAAATAATTTCACATTTAAGCACAAATACTTAACACATTTGCCGACATGTCAAACAGACTTGCAAATTACGCTAAGTTGTGTCAAATGAGCCTGCAGTGCTGTCTTAATTCTCGCTTTATTAGTTCTACACGTAAAATTCCTGATATTCAGGATGTGGGGCGTGTTAGAGAAGCAAACCTGTCGGATGACAAGGCTCATTTCAATACACTGGCACTCATCTGGTATGTACACCTTCTCCAGGAAAACTGAATGTCGTGTCCTCGTGCGCATCCTGAATTAACGTAATGATTTTTTTTTTAGATCAAACTTGCGCGTGAAAGCGGTCTGCAGACCACCATCTATTAACAGTTCGATTGTCACCGGCACTTTCACATTTAAAGAAGACGGCGAGTATCAATCTCTACAAACACTCGATACAAATGAATCCGGGTTAGCTCCGCACCATCCTCCCCATGGCAATGACAGTGAATAAGCTTCCTGCACTGTAATCATATGAGCGAGTCCTTCAGAGAATGATACGCGCTGTTTTACCTTACCTTCACAGGCGGCTTATCCATGCAATGTTGAAAACCCAGGCGCAGGGAGTTTGCGTGCCCCCCGTGCGTCGTCGCGTGCTGTGTGTTTTAGGGAAGCAAATCCAAAAAGCACTCAAATCCACCTCGGATACCCTCTCGCTTCGATATTTGTATAGTCAATTGAATTGTGCTACTTCCTGGTGTCATGCCGCTCCACGCTGGCAGCGCTGACGTAGCCTAAACATACGCCCCCTTTACAGTCCCGTGAGCTCCTCGCTTACCCCCCCAGCGCAAAGACATGTAACATCTATGGTGATGATGATGCAGTGCAATGATGTGGAGTCCGAGCCGAATCGGTTCTTTCGAGCAGTTCGTTGCAAAAAAAGAAGAAGGAAAAAAAAACTTTAACGTCATCACGTGGTCTCGAGTGGCAATCACATGCCTTTTAGGATTAAATAAAAGTAAGGTGTCCATGTTCAGTTTGCTGTTGCCATTATGACTGAATTATAAATGATAAAAGAAAAAAAATATAAAAGAAATATATATTTTATATTATATCATAAATATTATAAATTATATTCAAATCAGATTCGTGTACTGATACAGCAACAAACAAGTTTGCAAAAATAGTTTAATCATTTTTATTTTTAGAATTGCTGTTATTCAAATATTCTACCATTTAGACTACTTTTTTTTATTATGCACTTTTTTCTTTCGCATTGCTCAAACCCATGAACATGGGTAACACTTTACAATAAGGTGTCATTTGTTGTTAACATTAGTTAATGTATTAACTAGCACAAATAAACAATACATTTATTAATCTTTGTTAATGCTTGTAAATACAAATACAGTCGCTCACTGTTAGTTCATGTTAGTTCAGAGTGCATTAACTAATATTAACACGCACAACTTGTGATTTTGATAATGCATTAGCAAATGCTGAAATTAACATGAACTAATATTAATAAATGCTGTAAAAGTATTGCTCATTCTTGATTCATGTTAGCTGATGTTGTTAACTAATGAACCTTACGAAGTGTTACCTGAACATGTTTAGAACCAGAGGTGCAGGACAAACAATTTTTGGGGGGGTTTTAATCATATTGGCCTGGTTTCACAAATTTAAGCTTAAGCCAGGACTAGGCATTAGTTAAATTTAGATAGTTAAGCAACTTTTACAAAAATGCCTTATAAGAAAATATTACAGGTGTGCATCTTAACACAGAACAATGACACTGACATGTTTTAAGATATGTCAGAGCACGATATTTTCATCTGAGACAGCTCTAACATGCAATTTAGTCTGGGACTAGCTTAAGCCTTGTCTGTGAAACTGGGGGATAAAGTTTACGTATGTGCATGTTAGGCTCATCATCTCATTAGCCTACCAGACAAACATAGTGTCACATAACATTAGCTTTATATGTAAAGATGAAATGTGTGAGTAAGCACCAAAAGTCTCAGTAAATGTGGATCGCACGAACATAAAAGCTAGTGCCTGGTCTTACAGAGTATGTGGTCGGTCTTTATGACATACAGATCGGACTGAAGCGCGCGACCCATGAAGGCGCAGGAGCGCTCGGACAGATTAATGTGGGATTTGAGCAGCACCTGACTAAGTAACGGGAAACTGCTGATCACTGGATGAACGCGCGCTGGAACCTTTTCATTTAATTGCTAATGGATTAATGAAGCGTAATTCTTATTTTTGCCTTGCTGTCTCTTTTAAAGTGAGAGAAGATTGACTGAACCCAAGAACTCGATCGATCTGTGCTTTATTTGGCAGTGCTTTGTAATGATCTAAAACTAAAGATGTTCACCAATAAGAGTCACAATGAGCTGTCAAAGTATTAATCTGTAATGTTTTTTGCCTTTTAAAAATGTTGAACCAGGGTGGCTGGAAATAATGGTTTAATTGAACATTTAACTAGAAGAGCAAAAGGTCATATTTTATGAGCTTAGCTACGGCCGTCTGTCAATGTCAGGTCACTGCAGTTTTGTTTCCTGTCCATCGACATCCTTTGCAAAGGTTACGGAGTAGGCCTAAACGCTTTCGGTTTGGTTGAACATGCGAAAATCTTTTTTTAAACGAGCGAAGGTATTGCCTTGGATAAGCAATGTGACTCTGTACGGATGCTTGTTCGCCGGCGGGGACTTCGTGCATCAGTGCATGATCGCGCAGAGAGAAGAAATGGACTGGAGACACACGAGAAACGTGGCGATCGTGGCGCTGAGCTTTCAAGGCAACTTCAATTACTTCTGGCTGCGAGCCTTAGAACATCGTTTCCCGGGAAGATCGGCCGGTATGGTTTTCCGCAAACTGCTTTTGGACCAAACTTTTGCTTCACCTTTGGCGACCAGTGTCTTCTACACAGGTGATGTAGACTAATGTCGGTCCCAGTCTCATATAATAGCCTGCATCTGTTTGTTTAATCACTCGATTCGTTGTCTTCACAGGTGTGAGTTTCATGGAGGGCAAAGAGGACATATTTGCAGACTGGCGAGAAAAGTTTTTTAATACATACAAGGTAGGCCCTTGGTGAACCACCAAATAGAAAGCCTGTGAACAACCTCTATTACAGAGAATAATTTCCTGAAGTCTAAATCAAATATGTAGGCCTACAGTAGTTGCAAAATCTTTTAAAGGGTTAAGTTTTTAACCTTTCTAGTCTTTCTGTACCTTTCATATCCTTCTAGAGACAGATTTTGCACAGACATCAAGATCACGTCAAGATGATAAAAAGAAAAAAGCTATACACATGCTATAGGCATATAAACACACACACACACACACACGTCTGGTCAGCTATCCTAATGGGGACTCTCCATAGGTGTAATGGTTTTCATACTGTACAGACCGAATATTCTATTGCCCTACACCTAAACCTACCCCTTACAGGAAACTTTCTGCATTATTCGATTTTCAAAAAACTTCATTCTGTGTGATTTATTAGCTTCTTTGCCCATGGGGACCTCAATTTAGGTCCCCACCGTGACACAAGTCCCCATGAGTCTGTGTGTATTCAGGTTTAAGTCCCCACCAGAATATAAAAACATGTACACACATGTGTGTGTGTGTGTATAAACTCTGAACTTGGAAGTTTCAACTTAAAAAGGCACCAAAGTCTAAATAAATATATAACATACAAGATGATGTACAAGATAAAATTAAATTTTAGTTTGTCATTTATTAGGTTTGTTCAAAAAGCTACATCTGATCGTCATTTTTAACATATTTAAAAAAGTGTGTTTTTTTACTGTGCACTCCAGTTTATCTCAGTCAAACTGCAGTTGGGTTTAGGATTAGGTTAAAAAATAGCAACAACAACAACAAACTAACACAATGAATTACAATAAACACATGGTAACGATAAAAAAAATAATGATTTTTGAAATTGAAAAACTTTAGAATAGGTAAAACTTGTTAACAAATAATGCATTTTCCTTCAGTTAATTCTCATTTTGCTGCTTATTAATAGTTATTAAGTTAGTTGTTACGTTTAGGTATTGGGTGGGATTAAGGATGCAGAATAAGGTTATGTAGAATAATGCGTTAATATGTGCTTAATTATTAATTAAGTGATATGCATACCAATCAGCTACTAATAGGTGTAACCATAAAATAAAGTGTAGCCAAACGATATTGAGAACATCTAGCTTTTTATGGCTGACAGTCTAAATATATTCTTGCATTTCAGACTGGGCTGATGTACTGGCCATTCATGCAGGTAAGAGCCACGTTCAGTCACTACACAATATATAAAAACAGATAAACGTGTCATAAGCACGTCTTCATCCTTTGCTTTGTCAGTGTTCTTATTGTTCATTTTTCCCATCTAATCGCTATTTGTATTGAGTAACCTGTATTTTTCTTTCAGTTTCTGAATTTTGTTCTGATGCCTCTGTACCTGAGGACAGCATTCATGGGCTGCTCAGCGTTCCTGTGGGCAACGTTTTTATGTTTCTCACGACAGAGTGGGGACGGCACGGCAGCAGTGGCCTTAGCTTGGATCATGGCCCCCAAAAAACAGCTTCTACCTCGCAGTACCGACAAGGAGAAATAGAGACACAGAGGCGCACGTCAACAACATTGTGCCTTTGCGGATGGACAGTTCTGTCCCACAATGGTACTGCAATGAGGCTGTGCTTATACATCTTACTACTTATCTCATTAAGAGTGATGTTAAATTAACTTATTTGTGTGCTTCATATTTATGTTGAACAAGCCCATTTTACTCTATATAGTTTTGTGTGATTCAGTTTATTTATTTATTACTGAAGGGAAATGCATTGTGTCTTTATGAATTTCACTGGGTGGGTTGGAGGGGCCTTGTGACATTTGTGCCCCAGGTTAGGTGGCCATTCAACCCATATACCTTATTTATTTATTGAAATATTTTAAAATGGGCATATTGTGCCGTGTTTTATCCAAACGTGACAGCCTTTCATTAAGAAATAAAGACGCATTCATAAGGTTTACATAACATGCACGTATTCATAAGGGATGCATAAAAAAGAATAGTATATTAAACTTGTATAGAACAGTATATTAATGGTGATTAAGAGTTTACATGCGTTTTAGGTTAAGCATTCACTTTGTTTGTGAGTCGTACAGTTTCTTGTGGTGCTGTAAAGGTGACAGCTTAATGTAGATTTTCTGAGATATTGAGGGTGATGCTGGGTAACAGATAAACAGCTTTTCCGGTACGGATTGTCTGCGTTGGATTAGGCAGGATCACACGCTTGCTAATCTTAGAAGGGCAAAAATGTCTGGTGTGCGCTCACTGCATGCAATGACCTCTGACAGCAGGACAGGAAAAACTCTACTGTGTACATTTATGTCATTACTTTAGCATATTAGTGTCAAAAATGCCTTTTTATTTTGGTTTATTTTTAGACAAAAAAAGAATGATGAAAATAAAAACCAGAATTTGCTTTATTCAAATTAGACATTTTTGCAGCCTGTTACTTGTAATTAGTTTTTGAATGTAAACATACAAATAAAACGTACATTTTAACAAATAGACATAAAAAGAAAAAAAGTTTAGCAGCCAAAAAATAAAAATAAAAATACTCCCCACCCTAAACCTATAAGTGCTATCCAATGGTATCCAGAAGTAGGTACTGAAGGCATAATAAACATTTTAATCACAAGTTTGTAAAAAGGAAATAAAAGGGGGCCACATTTTTAAAAGGTATACCTGATTCTTTCCAGGTGTATTGTACCCGTCAACTCTGTCAGCCATAATTTAAGAGCTGGAACTTCTGTTTTCTTATGAAACAAGCTGTTGTACCTGTGTAAGCTTCAAAAATTATTCGGAAACTCCAAATATAATTAATATAGGATCTGGTTTAACAGGAATATCCAATGTATCAGAAAAAATTTGGAATAAGAAACACTGTAACTTGGAAATATTTGCCATTTCTTACATGCGAGTTGCATGACCAGTTTTTATTTAATTAATGGGTTCTTTGAAACTCTCAGAACTTTGAGGGACACTGCATTTATTTGAATATAATTAAAAAGAAACTAAACTCAAGAATTTATGAAGATTACTTTTTCTTATTTCTAAATATGTAAATTGTGCAGTGGTTCTCAGGGACTGAGACCCTCTTAGTGAAGTTTGTAAATGTTTTATTCCTGCCCATATCCTGAAGGTTTGTAGAGAGGGTTTCCCCAATATATGAGTTATGGAGTTGCATGAATAAGTTGCCCAAAATTCCCTTTGTAAAAAAAAACATTTGACTGTAATAGGCTGTGTTAACAAATTAAAATAAGTAAATAACAATAATAATAGCTTAATAATAAATGAACAAGAGTTTACCCTATTCACCTGCAGTGACTGGCCTTAACAAAAACGTCAAGACAACTGAAGGCACACTGTTTATAATGAGCTCAGCTGAAGTGCTAGTGTTGTGTCTCCAACACTCGGGGCAGCACAGTTGAGCTCAGGTGTAGTCTCTAGGTGAGTCTGTGTGGTTAAGACGCACCCACCGCTCTATGCCACTCCCTTCCAGGTGAAGTGTTAACGGAGAGCTCCTTCCTTCGCGCCGCGTATCTGTGAAACAAACAAAAATCTGTCCAAACCCTTCTTTTAGACGTCTGATTTTTCCAAAAAAGCAACTGAACTGTCCCAAACGACCAAGCAAAAGAGTAAAAGCAGCGTGAAGATGGAGGCGGCGCCGGGCGGTCTCGGGCGCTGTTCTTGCGCGTTCTGGCTCGCGGTGGCTTTCGACGCTCTCGGTCTCATCGTATTATTGCTTGGCGTGTTTGGAGACTTGTTCTTCTACGACTTCCTGATATACGCGGGAGCCATCATCATTTTCCTGAGTCTGATCTGGTGGGTTTTCTGGTACACGGGCAACATTGAGGTGCCCCCCGAGGAGCTTGAGGACGATGTGGGTTTGCTGAAGAAGGGCAGAGGTTTGGCAGGAGTCGTGAGGAGGTTCTCCAGCCGCCTCTCGAGCGGAATCAGAAACTCTCTCAGGAGAAACGGGGGGCCCCGAGGTCAAGGCGCGGAGCCCAGCCGAGCAAAGCACAGGAGAGAAGGCAGTCAAGCGCCGGTGGCTTTTGCCATGAGCTCTCAGGATAATGTGAGCACTGTGTCTGCGACAGTGAGAACAGAAACACAGGCCATATGAAGCATCACCTACAGGTTAATAGCATTTCACCACTATTTAAGATCTTAACAATGGCAGCTTTAGCATGTTTGATCAAAAATGTTTTGTGGCTTCCTATTTATTCTTGATTCAAGAATTGGCATGATGATATTAAAGTGGGTCAGACAGAAAATAGTTCAATCAAATGACTTTGAGGAAGTATGTGTCATAAGTAAGGGCAAATCACTCTGTTAAACATCAACCATGAATCAACACTGGAGACTTGCAGTGTGAAGTATAACAGATGTATCTTTATTTTAAAGATTGACTCTGCTATTGAATATATAACGATTGTGTTACCACCTAGGCCTAGCTCATAATTTACACAATATTAAGTAAAATTAAGTCACAAAACAGTATTAAATGAATACATTCTATGCATAATATAGAACAAATAGACAGAGAGAGGAATAGACCTTTTAAATAACAAAAATAAAAATGTTTACAAATGTTCTTGTTTTTTTTTAACAGGATACAGAAGAGGATATTCAATCATATGGCGTTGCCTGTGCCTTAACTGACTTTTGTGTTTTATTGAAATGTTTACAAGTGAATTATGTTTTGTACATTTTGTTGATTTGATTGATTATATTTTTTGTGCTTTGTACTATTTTGAGATTGTGCACTGACAAGAATGGCTATATGTCAAAATAAATACAATGATGTATTTTCCTACATTTGATTGTCTGTTTTATATCTGTGTTTCGAACAACGTGATTGTTGTATAGTCCTGCTTTTACTGAATCTCGTATATACCGTACAACCTTTGGACATTGAGAAGTGTTATTAGGTTTGCTTCCTCTTATCTTTGTTTGCTCATACCCATTTAGAAGCAGCAGGTGTAAATGAACCAGATGGGCGGCAGACAGTTTGATCGATAACCCAACAACAGTGTTCTTTTTTATTCAGAACAGTTTTCCTGATATTTTATTTGCAGCTTTGGATTTGACAACTTTATTCTTCAGACCATACAAGCCTTTCATGTAATTTCAGATGCATTCATGCATTGACTCTTATACTTTTCGCAATTAAGCAAAGAAAAGGTGATTTACTGGGAAACATAATTTCATGTAAGACCGTACTATTTATCAGGGCAAATCTTAGAAATTTTATTTGTACTGTGATCCTTTTCATGACAAAACCTAACCAAAACGATGTGCCAGGGGTCTTCAATAAGGATTCCACCTAGACTTATTTAATTTTAGCTTATTAAACATAAAATACCCCAACCTTTTTATACAGTGTTTACACAGAATGTACAGTGTGGTTGTTTTTTTTAAGAATAATGAAAAGTCAGGTGGTTCATATTTCAAATATCACATTATTTTATTATAGAAGTAATATAAGAGCATTGTTTTATATGATTACCTGAATTTACAATGTAAGCATTAAGCATTGTAAAGTATGTATGCACACGTTATTATAGACCAGGGGCCAGTTGCATAAACTTAGCCTTCATGTTTAGACAGTAGTGACCAACTAGCAGTTAGCCTAGAGTAATCTTTTTAATATACATTTTTATGTAACCGAATTTTTAAAAACTTTTAAAGGAAATTTGAACTGACGAACTTTTAATACTAGTCTTAACCTTTTATGCAACCGGCCGCGGGCTTGAAATGAAACACTCACAATGCATGCAAAACAAGCATTCATTGAGCTACCACACCTCAAACCACTAGGTGGTAGGCTACAACACAACTGAGCCGAACACGCTACTTCCGTAACAACAATACAGTACTTCCGGTCGTGCGGTGCTCGGCATGCTTACGCATGTGGCAATTCATATAACTTCCTTATAATGCCTGCTTTAATTATACACTTTTTTTGAATAGCCGTTATTTGGTAAGTTGTGGTCTCTTAACTCTTGCGATGTAACCCGTTAAATAACTACGTATTAATCTTCATACAGTCTTTATGTTTAGTTTGTGTGTGAGCGCAGCGGATATCGTGAACAGAATTAAACATGACCCGGATTAAGGTGACGTTAGTTGGGTCTCATTGACTTTAACGTCTTGTGTTCGCAGATTAAAACTAATTGTGATAAATAATGGAAATTGAGGACCGAGATTTTCTCAATACTCCCCCGAAAAAAACAGTGCGTTTTGGAGGCACGGTCGCCAACACATTAGCGAAGCTACAAAAGGTGAGATAGTAAATAACGTTATAACCGTATAAAGCGAATTTAAATTGTCACTGACGGAAAAACATGTCCTGACATGTCTGCTGTGACGGCAACAGGGCGACGCAAGTGATTATGAACTGATACAACACCAGCTATCAGATCCTGACATTAAGGTAGGGGTTGTTTTTTGTTCCGTTTAAGTTATTTCAAAGTTAAACATTTTCATTTCATTTCAAATGCTGATTTTTAGGCTAATACTAGCAAAAGATTGGTGTGTGTGAGTTTCAAACAGAAATGCTCTTTCTCCTCTCATTGAAGGATGCTCAGATCATCAACTGGCTGCAGGAATTCAGGAGCTGTGTGACTCAGCTTGGGAAAGATCATGAGCAGTTAATATATGTTGTTTTGGTGAGTGGCGCTCGATTGTGTCAAATGATAGACAGAAGCAGTGCGGTCATTTTCCCTGTGTTCCCCATGCAGAAGCTGCCATGGCTCGGTCGCAGTCAGGCTGTGGTGGAAGAATATCTGGCTTTTCTGAGTAACCTGGTGTCGGCGCAGACCGTTTATCTCCGAGCCTGTCTCAGAATGGTCGTCTCTAATTTTGCGCCAAGTGAGATTTATCATGATCACGCTTCACTCCATTCACATTGTTTGGATGACTTAATAATAATGTTTTATTTCCTTTTTTTCCAGAGAGGATACGAATCCAAGAAGGGAATGTGGATATTTCAGATTCTGATGACGAAGATGAAAGTTGGTGTACTTTTGTTTTTGTTTTCTGTTTTATTAGCTGCACGTGTTTTGCGCTTTAGTTTCTGTTGCTGACTATGGTTTTTGTTGTTAAATTATACACAGCCATAGATAGCGTCTTCTATGATCCACCCTGGTGATGGGACTTAGTCAGGATAGACTTGACGTATATAAACAGCATGGTTTTTACACAGTCAAAAGCTTATAGACCAATATAACAGCTGGCTTTTCCACTGCGTGGTACGACTCGGCTCGGCTCGGTTTGCGTTTCCAATGCAGTTTAGTACCGCTTTAGAGTGGGCGGGATTATTTACGTGTCGTTATAGTTGCGCCGTACTAAAAAAGGACCAGGTACTGTTCCCAGTGGAAAACCCCCCAAAAGTGAGCTGTACTGAACCGTACCGTGCCGTACTATGCAGTGGAAAAGCGCCATAACTAATGTGTCGTTTAGACTGATCTAATGTCCAATTCTGTTTAGATATTCTTAAATAAGCATGTGTTTTATCTCAATGTTGTAAATACTACAATACAAACTTTTGGGGTTAGTTAGATTGATTTTAATAAGTGCCCCTTTTATGGGTTATGATAGGTTTATATTTTAGGAGTCCCCAATGACATGCATGCATGGTCTTTTAAGCATTTATTTCACCTTCTTTGGTAAGATTAATCGATTTAATTTTAGTTTCATCATGCCTGATAAAGCAGCATTTGTGGGTGCATTGTGTAAAGCCCTATGGATGGGAGAAAAAAATCGATTCGCCTATTAATTGCAATTATTTCTTTTACGATCTGAATATTTTAGAATCGATTCTGAGCTGAGTTTCTCCCCGCAATACTTGTACTTGAAAAAAAAAATTGCAATACATATAGTATCGGCACCCAAGTATCGTGATTGTATTGAATCTGGAGGTAGGTGTATCGTCCCATCCCTAGTAACCGCTATTTTTACAACGGTCAAATTCCAACACAGTCTAGAGGCGTAGTAGTTACGCTCACCACATTTGCATATCCCCGCCCATGCTTACCATTCAGAAGGGTCGATGTGCAATCTCAGAA
>JAUMHQ010000048.1:5876754-5890637 GCA_032361165.1 Enteromius paludinosus
TAATTGTGAACAAATTAACCATTAATTAATGCTTAACTAATGCATTATTCTGACCCCCTATTCTGAAGTGTTACCATAATTTTAAATATTAGTCGTTATTTCAGATTTTAGTTATTGAATTCAAATTTGTTACATTATAAATTGTTATTTAGTTTACTGTACATTTTCAAATGTGTTTGAAAAAAGTGTTATTTGAAGAAATATTTGCTCAAGCAAAGTTTACACAACAAATGGTATATTTAATCACTCAAAAATATGTATGTAAAAAATATAAATGTAAAAATATGTATATTGTGTCTCTGCCTGTAAATACACACCTACATATGAGCTAAACTTGCACGGACCACATAAACCGCATCCATACTATCCCTTTTCCTTCCAGCAGCCATGGCAACTACCCATTGCATCAGAACTTTAATCACCAAATCTGCACAGTGGGTTGTTATCAGATTATCGGATAATCCAGTCCACATTGAGAAATCATAACAGCGGAGAGGTGGAGACGCACTACGTACGTTTTTGGCCAGTCCCGCATCTTGTTTTTCATCAAGGCAAAGCTCAGTAAACGTGCCACAATGAAGAATGGGAAATGAGGGTGGCGGCTTTACTCAGGTGCCAAGTTTCCATGCTGGACCACCGAGTGTGGTGAAATGGGTTAATCTGAAACAGTCTGACAGGCCAGTCTGACCTGTTTACTAACTGCTGCATTCTGGGCCCATGACTGCCCTCCGTCGGTAACAAACAGAAACACATCCCAGCGAATGTCACAACATATCATCCACTTTTAATCACGCTTGATGCTGTCAGCAACAACAACACTGAATGGGATGAACAATCATGAAGGGATTGCTGGGACTGTTATTCTCATATCACGGAAGGACTGACTGAGGTTGCAATTTAATGAGAAGATTTTGGTCCAACAATTTTTGGTGAAAGCAGAGAGCAGGGGAAAAAAGATATTTTGATCTGACAAAAATACCACAGAATACACAAACTTCTTGACTGACAATAAAAGGTGTATGACCTGTATTTATTAAATATAGGCATATCGTTTTAAATATGTTTAGAAATTTAGTAATAATATACTTTTTCCTGGTAATTCGATACACTAAACACTAACACAACATCTTTGTTCTACTGGCAGGTCAACTAACTGGAAGAACATGCCTGATTTTTAATGAATCTCTAACAACAATGTAGCAAAAAAGCAGAGAAATCAATGAATCGCAACAAAGCTGACACAACTAACCAGTCAACAAGACCTCATTATTAGGCAATGCCGAGACTAAAAAGGCTGACAAAGAAAAGAAAAAAAATTAGCCAAGTCAGCAAAAACACGATGTGGATTAATTACCAAAAACATAGGGGAAAATCTATAAGAAAGCACCATGCAGATTTATAGTGTTAATACAGGATATAAACAATTATTTTAAAAACATATTATTTTGTGTCTCAGCTGAGTAGTGTCTGTTCTATAAACCAGAGAAAGCAAGTGTTAAACACAAATGTTACCTTTCATTAGTTTTTCAATAGAGCAGGGGTGTCCAAACAGTCCTTGAGAGCCACTGTCCTGCACAGTCTAGTTCAACTTGCCTCAACACATCTGGCTGGAGGTTTCTAGTATGCCCATTAAGACCTTGATTAGCTGGTGTTTAACTGAATTTCTGGAGCTAAACTCTGCAGGACAGTGGCCCTCCAGGAGCAAGACTGTGAAAAAAAAAAAACTCCATACAAGTCCAAAACGTTTACACTGGGTACGACTGGAAGGATGATGTTGTACACAGCTAATCCTCTCCTGTTGGTTGCTTTATATTTGTTGCAAATTAGAAAGTCAAAGCCAAATGTATTAGTCTTCCAACTGCAACATCAGAGATAAACACGATGCCTCTGTTTGTAAAACACCATATGAATTGATTAAAGGTAATGACAATGGTAAATAAAGCCACTGTTTGTCAAGTCACTATTAAAATTGTTAATTTGTTATGCTATTTGTGGCACCAGCATCAGGTGTTTGAGGACGAGACGAACAGTCTGTTTAAGCGATTACATTAATTTTGTATTATTAGAACATAGCACTCACAACGCTGAGACACAGACACTGTCTCCATGATCAGATCAATGATTTACACACACATTTTGTATAGCATTGCTCCGACACATATTCTCAAATACATGCAATATACACATTTCCTGAGTTCTCTATTTTAGAACAGAAAAGATAACATTTGAGTTTATGATATGAAGGTGATAAAATGATAATGAAGGTAATAAAAAGTGACAGTTGAAGTGAAGTTAAAGTACAAATGAGTTTAAAAAAAAAATAAAATCCAATTAAACAACATTAGAAGACTAAAGAAATTGCATGATAAAACCTTAACCTAAGCATCGAGGCAGACTGGCACCAGATTTATGCATAAAAAGACAGCTTTAATTGCACAAGACATTGTACAGCATTAGAATAACATGTAGCCTTTGTTATTTTTTAAGATGTTATCTTGTTATATTTAGATATAATAGGTTTTAAAACATGCTTTTGTTCAGCACAGCTCTTCAGACAGTGCTCACAGTGCTGAGAAGTTTGATTTTGTCTGTATTTGTGTAAACTGGGTAAATATCCACCGTTCCGGTGACCTGCTATGATGTTAAGAATGTCTCTTCAGGTCATGGGACGGCATCCCTTCTCTAAGTCTCCTATTCTTCCCAATAGTCTACTCAAGTCCCGGTCACCAAACTCTAAATTTAGCACGTCACCGGGCAGATTCATTCTCAGGTACGCACACGGTTAGCTATTCTTATCTTTTAAGGCAATAATATAAACTAGTAAATTAGTAAAATATTCAAAAACGCTTATGGAAATGCTTTCCCATGTCAATCACATTGGAATTTGAAGGCTGCTGGCAACTGAAAGCTGTGTTAAAAACCCTTCAGGAGGTGGCAACTTGCCGTTTCCCTTTACTCACCTTAAATGCACAGCTTATCTACATTCGAGTAATGCCCTTGAATGTAAACAAACCAAAAATCTCTGCCATGCTGTACTTAAAATACTCTAAAATTAGGATTTTAAACCGGGAGGGGGCTAAAGGGGTACTTAGGCATCTGCAGATATTTTGAGAGAGATTTTTTCAGGGCTGTCAACGTTATTTTGTTTCTGATGAAGCATGTTTAATACATGTATTGTTTGTGCTTTCGAAAAACTGGTTTAAATCATTAGTTTAAGTCACTTTATGAATTGTTTTATTCACATAACAGACTTGGTTTTTAATACTAAGCATTTGAAAACGTACCCAAGTAGGCTACACCTTTTTCTCAAATGTTTAATCATTTCACATCACTCAAATAGGGACAATAAATATACACTGTAAATACTATTAGATCATTTCTTTGCTAATAAATATACACTGTAAATATTATTAGATCATTTCTTTGCTGTACTGACAACATTAGTTATTTACAACAATAAAAATAACTGTCTTTTTTAATATGCATTGTACTGGTTTGTATTGTGTGCTTCTTACTAAAGGACCGTAAGTCTGGAAATACTGTTACAGCTGACCCAAAATTATTGACTACATTGGCCTATATCAGGCTTAATGTTTGAGTTTTCAGTAAATATAACTCTTTATAAAAATGTAATTAGTCTATGCCTTTATGTAAGCGGGGGAATTATCATATTTGGGCTTCTTCTCAACCAAAAACCATGTGTTTGGAACATAAAAGCAAGCTCCATAATAACAGGCTACGTTTAACTTAATCTATCCACTACTGTACATAGCCTCTTTATAAACGCAACATGTTTTTGGGCAGTTGTAGGCTACTTTCTGGTTAAATAACTGTAAGCTTTTATTGCGTGCGAACTTGACGTCTTCAGGCAAAGTGAATAAGCTCACAGATACCCGTTTTCTGTGGAAGCGGGACCTCGTCGCCAAGCACGTTATGTGAACAGTACTGTGTGTACTCCATGCTTTTCATTAATTACGCTGATCTTCACTTGTAACATATACTACAGTTTGGGACTTTATATGGATATTACAGTGTACAATACAATTAAAACCTAAAATGACAAAGAAAAATAAACAGACGGCATGCACAACTCCACACGCACATTCAATTCTTACCAGTAAATGAGCGAAAGTCCATCAAAACGCTCGAGCTCCCTTCCCCGGGGGTTCAGATAGGACATTGCATCCAACAGAAACGTTAAGGATAAAAAATAGTCTGCTCTGGAAACGGAGTTAAACGCTGCCTCCAAATATTAGCATCAGCAACATCTCCGCGATTTCATGTCATGCTCGTGGTCCGCAGCCTCGCTCAAGAGTCAGCGCTCATTCAGCATTAAATCAATGATACAGCAACTGCCAGGCGAGAGAGAGACTCAACTATGCCAGTTTCTAATCTGTAAGACACGTGGTTTTCATGCTGAGCTGCCCAGCTATCAGGGACCGTTCCCAGAATATTCATTAACGTTATTTAAAAGTTGTGTAAATGTTAGTGCAAAACGTTATTCAAATAATGTTTTTAGAACGTTTTTGCAAACGCTTTTGTAACGTTGATAAAAACGTTCTTAGAACAACCTTATTTAGGATGTTATTTGTGATAGAAAACATTCCTGGAACCATGTTCTTAGAACGTGTCTAGGCCGTTTTTTGCACTTGATGAATGTTCTTATAATGTTGATAGAAAACGTTCTTAAATCAATGTTCTTGGAACATCTTTAGGATGTTATTTGCACTTAATCATAATGTGGTTAGAAAACGTTCTTACAGTAGAATGTTTTTGGGACGTTATTTATACTTAATGAATGTTCTCATAATGTTCACAGAAAACAGTTGCAACAACATTCTTAGAAAGTTATTTAAATGCTATTGATATAATTTCTAAATTAATAAATAATTAATGTTTTTATGATGTTGTCAGAATTCATTTTTCAACTCAAAATATATTTGTGATGTGAACTCAAAAGATGATTAGGTTAAGCAGCTGAACAGCTCGCTGCGCGGTCACAGAAAATAACAGGTAAGCATTCCAACTTCATTACTATTTAATGCACCCTTGTCAAAAAATCCTATTGGAATTTCAGTTTAGTCTTTAGTATTTTATTTCATCCTTAGTAAAATTCCATGAACATAAATCTGAATGTCCAATCGTATTCTATGTCCATAGGATTTTATTTCATGCTTAGAATCTTATTGGACATTATGTTTTATTTAATGGGATTTAATTTTTTACTGTATTGTTTCTTGATTGGTATCATATTGGACATTGTGACTTTTACATGGATATTCACTTTGTCCTGTAAGATCTTATTTGATTCTGGTAATTACTTTTCAGGAGTAACACTGCATGTATGTACTAACTCTTAATAAACATGCAGCCTATATGAATACACACAAATATAAATGAAATACATAATATTACAGTAAGGCAAAGATAATAAATATGACATTTCACAATGTTATAATAAGTTTAAAACATATTACACGTGAGTAAGAATTAGGGGTGGGCGATCTGGAAAAAATATCATATCACGATTTTTTGGGGGGAAATCATGATTCACGATTTTTACCCCAGATTATTTTTCAAGTTGTTTTTTTAAAACTATTTAGCAAATTCCAGAGGTAGGGGTGGGCGATATGACAAAAATATCATATTTTATCATGATTCTTTGTCATTGATTTTACTATTTTGCAAGTTGTTTGAGCAGTACAGACAAACTAATTTGCCTTTTTTATAAAAACAAAGCCTTTCAAAGTAACAAAGTGTAAAATAAAGAAGGGCAGATATTTAGGCCAACATGAGCAAAGATAAAAATCATTGTCATTTTATCTTTGTTATTCTAATAGACACACATTACAAATAAACATAATATGAATAAAGCAAACAGTGCTTTTATTGTTCAGGAAGAGGTGTATTCAGCAGTATTGAATTAACAAACATGAAAGATGAAACACTATACACTCATACACTACATCCATCATTTACTCTCTGTATTTAGAGACCGTTGTATTTAACATTCATACTAACAGATTGTGATGCTTTTGAAAGCAAGACGTCTACAATAATATGAGAATTAGAATTAGCATGAAACTATTGATGGAGTTTATTGGTGTAATTTGTTGCTTTATCGCTTTTTATTTTTTTGATGAAATGCTATTAATGCAGTAATAATGACCAGCAGCTTTCTGAAGAAATACTAGCCTATACTTTCGTTTTGTGACTATTACATTTACAATTAAACCTCAAGATTGATCAAAATGTTAATACACAACACATGATTATACTGTTTTCATTCAAGTCAATATAAAAGGATTGTGCTATGTCTAGCATAGCAAATTAATTAGTTGCAATTAGTCCACTTGTTACATTTACCCTACAGTCATATTTCTGTATGTAATCCAGCAAACTGGACATTGTGATGCACTTGAAATGTTGTAAATAAACGTACATCCATAGAACGTTATATTTTTTGTGAAATTTAGGTTGCAAGAACATTGCAGGAACGTTATACTAACCACATAATAACGTTCTAGGAACATCAAGCAAACTGGCTATTTATATGATTTTGGAACATTCCAAATAACCTTTTGTTAGCTGGGTGGCCGTCTGTTAGACAAAATCTACATCTTGTCGATAGCCCTCCAGTCACATTACTTTGACTTTTCCTAGATACAAGGTAATGTCAAACAACGTCTGTATACTGAGATGTGTTGTCTGGTTGCCTCTGGGAAACTACTACCCAGAGAGCATTTTAGGACATCGTATATAAGCTTTCTGCGGGGATGGTTAACTAAAATGTGGACATGGATAAATATATACAGACAACTACAGTTTGTTTTGCCAAGTGTGCAGTCAGACTGAGGTGAAGCCATATGACCGTTCAGCTTCAGGTAAGTGAGATTAATAGTGAGGCTTTTGACCTGCCCTAAGAGATCTGCACTGCAGCCAAAACACCAGGGGAGTTTCCAATTTCCTCACATAGACATTTGTCTGTAACACCAATATCTGTTCCTGTAGCTTCATACTTTGAGCTTAATCAAAACCTGTGTCTACATTTGTTCTTTTACCATCATAATCACGCTTTGTTGAAAAATACTATAGTTAGGCCTATTGTAGTTAATGTAAGATCATAAGTAATAAAGGACAGGACAGTGTAAAGAAGTGTGAATAATGGCAGTAAAGCATAGACAAACATCTAATACGCAATTAAAACATTTTGAGAACATTTCAGTTTGGTGACCTTTGTAAATGTGATTAATAATATGTGACCCTGGACCAAGAAACCATTAGTAACATATTTGTATCAATAGCCAACAATTGTATTTTTATTTAATTTTACTTTATGTAAAAGTATCATGTTTTTTGCTACTGTAAATATATCAAAATATATTTTTGATTAGAAATATGCTTTGCTAAGAACCTCATTCAGACAACTTTGGAAAGATTTTTCACCCTCAGTTTCCAGATTTTCCAATAGTTGTATCTCAGCCAAATATTGTCCTCTCTACTAACAAAGCTTAATTATTTAACTTTCAGATTATGTAATTTAAAAAAAAATTGACCCACGTGACTGGTTCCCTTTAAATTCACTTCTGCATTGCTATGGGGGATGTCCCTTCTTCCAAATAAGGGCTATCCCCTATAGCAATGTCTCCTTCCCTCATGTCAGAGAACCAAGGTCACATGAGGAACCAGCACGTTTTAGGGACCATGGTCACATTTATAATATTCTCCCTTTCACTTTAAAGATTGTTCAACATTCCAAATCAACATAATATTTGCATACAGAATCCTGCTCTTTGTTCTTCTCACATCTATTTGCATACTGAATTCTGATTGGTCTGTCCTTTCTTGCATTTTTTTGACCATCTATAGCAACTTTACACTACATGGAGGATGTTGAATCGGCCTGTGTGTGAAATATTAAGTTTTGTTTTGTTTTTTCATGTGGGTGATTATTATTATTTTTTTTACATAAGAACATATGGGGGACAATACAATACAAATTAAAAGGTAATCAAATAAGTAAAATAAATACAAATTAAATAATTAAATAAAACATACATACCAGCTGTACAGTCATTTTATAATCGTAACTAATAGGAAGTAAACACAATTTTATTAACTTTGGTTACCACTGTTTTTAAATATATTTAAAATGTAAAAAGAGATTGTTGAAGCCTATTTGAGCCAATCATTTCATGTCAAAATTCTGATTAGCCTGGCTATGAGACTTCATCTCAGAATATGATTAATAATTATCACCAATAGTTGTATATTAAATGTGTCTTGTTATCTCGAACACACATTTTACCTACATGAAGTACCTTTCCAAACTATGCTGCTCCCCCTAGTGGTGCAGTGGGGTGACGCGGGCTATCGCTGCTTTAGTGAGACAGTCAGTCAGTGCATGTATCTGCACAGGATTTCAAATGTGTGTCACATGTTTTAGTTTTCTGGCTCTTGATCAGTATGTCTGCACTCTGCTTTTAATCCATGTGTGCTTCATTTCAGATCTGTGTTAGATTTGAGAGTAAGCTTTATGACATCCTGCCGAAGAAAGACAACAATGAAGAGTCACTTCAAGGAGTTCAGAGCCATGGTAACTACAGTGCTTGACATACTTTGAATGAGATCATGATGTGAGGTGTAAAGTGACAGAACGAGTGACACGATGGGTGTGGCAGCATGTTTCAGATAGTGTAGTAGATCAGCGTGCATTACCGGCCTCTCACAATCACTCTGTCAACATTCCTCCCTATCTGTAACGCAATGTTCCTTTTCTGTATGAAGCAAGCAGCCAAGAATATAGATATTGACATCAGATTCCCTAAAGTAGCATTTTCTGCAGCATGTTAGTCACAAAACTTTATAAAGCACATTTAACACTCTCTTTAATTAAAATAAATGGCAGGGGCCGGGCAGGATTGGCTGGTTTTCTCAGACCTTCCCCGTTCTAGAATGTGGGTGGGGCTGCACCGTCTGCAATGTCTGACCCCGCCGAGCAGGTTCCTTCTCAGTCTCATTCTTGACCTGGGTGTGGCTGTCACCTGTATGTATCAATGCCACTCCGTTGCTCTATTATACATACATGTTGAACGTTATAGCTGTACATTTTCCAGTCAGATTTCCAGGCTTATGCCATTCTACGGTGACAAAAACGAAAGCAAATTCTGAAGGGATGAATGTGAGAGTGATTAGCCAACGGCGACTGATAATCATTGCTCTGTTGAGATTTGAGACCGTGCACAGTCTGGTTTGCTGAACTGTGGCTGGGCCATAGCAGGATTGCTGCAACACAGCAGTTTTGTGTGTCAGAGGGTCTTTGGGAGGTTTTCAAACTCACTGAGCCTTGGCTTCCTGCTTTGTCCACAGTCTCTGGGAGGATTCAGCCATTCTCTGGACTCACTCGGCAAGCCCAAAAAGGTTCCAGACCCCAACAGCGTCGAAACGTGGTACTACTATGTAGCATAGACACCTAAAACACACAGACAGTGACATAGTAGTCTTTAATTTGTGGTATAGCAGCTTCTACTGGTATACATAAAATGTTTTTACAGAGATTACACCAGACTGGGTTAACCTTACAGTACTATTCAACACTGATTACTGTCAGACTTTCAAAAGACCTTCATCACTGTAAATTAAGATTAGAACCATTCAATTTTAAAACAAAGCCACCAAGAAACCATAGTTTAGCTCCTCTTTTACTTTTAGATCATTCTAAAGTTAAATAAAGATTTGCAATCATAATCATAACAAGAAGTGCATTAATAGGTATGTTCCTATTTCTTTTAATCAAATCTTTGCATAGCTATGACAGAAAACACTGGCATCTAACAATGGCTTGAGGTCTTAAAAAATCTGAACATATGAATAAACCATGTTTCTGTGTCCTAAAGTCCTGAAATATTATATTTTACAGCAGTCAATGCATTTTGAGAAATAAATCCATTAAATCTGTAGGTGTGTGTGAAAATATTCAGATACAATTCCCTTTGTAATCATTAACATTTTTGTAAGTAACTAATAAACAAATCTTTTCTCGGCGACTGTAATGGATTTATTTTGTAATTAAATTATTTAACACTATTACACCATTAACTCCTCACACCACTACACTACTGGCAATGGACGTTTTTAGCTGGCAACATTTTTCTAAGGTGAATAATGTGGGAAAAAGTGACTATCACTTGGTTAGTAATTGGGTATGTTTACATTCATGTCATCTCTCTGCCAAGTTTCAGAGATTAAATGCATGTTGCATGGCATTTATTTCGGACTAAATACATAATGGCGAGGCAAATGGCAATAAGATTAATGTTACATACATGCTGTACAAAGTTGAGCTACAATCACATTATCTAGTCCGACTTCATGAACCGAATAACTCAATTGTTACAGTAGTCAGCATTTACATGATGAATTATTGCATTAGTTTAACTGAGACGTATCTGTTAAAGTGCATGTAATGGCCTTTCTCAGCCTCTCACCGAAACTGCATTTTTTGCAACAAAACACTAATGGTATGGTGACATTTACCATTGCCATTTACCATTGCTCGCCGATAGGAATCCACGTGAACTGGATTTTCATGTAGGGGCAAAACATTTCCTCAAACAGATTTTACATCTGGTTCAAGTATTAATGCTAACTTTCATGCAAGGGACTTCTGCTTGAGTGGTCCTTCGTTCATCACTACTACTTTTTGTATTTTCATAAACAGTGCACGGTTGTTTGCTGGAAGAATTTCACAAGATGAACGATGTAGAGAAATGGGAAGTGTGGTTGAAATGCATATTGCACATCACCTCTGTCTTCCGGGGCAAAAACACAATGATGAGGTCAAGTCTAGTCCAATGTGTATAAAAACAAGCACCTATCACATTAACTCACAACTTAACTTCACAAACTGAAGGATTTCAGTCAGAGTAAAGAATTTATTTATAGTAATGACCCTTCTTAGCCTCTTGCTGAAACAGCATTTTCAGTGATTGTAAATGTTCCTCTTTGACCTAAAGAAAGAGAGGATAAGTAATCTGTCTATTGACCACAAGTGTCACTTTTATCTACAAGAGAAACAGGTGTAAAGCAAGGCTTCAAGACTAAATCGTATCCCCTACCGAGACAAAAGCTGTGTTGTCACCAACAGTGTCTTAACATACCACAAAGGATAACTAGCATATTTGCACTTTATAGTTTCTAGGTGCATTTTTTGGGCCACATATTGCTAAGAGAAACTGTGCGACACACCTTCAGTGGCTGTTGTGTGTTTAACAAAACAAGTGCTGACACTCCTGCCATTGAACCTTAAATCTTCACACCCGGAAAAACTGACACTCCTCTCCCATTTGAAATGAGAAGATTGATGAGAGTGATTTCTACATTCTACATTTTCTACATACATTTCAGAAATATATGCATCGGTATAATATAAATGACTCCCTGTCTGCTTATGTATGTCCCAGTCAATCCAAGTTTGTCAATTAGTGGAAGATTGAAGGAATCCTTGGTATGAAATGCATGCTTCATTCTTAAAATATCGAGTACGATAGTCTTTTTTGGTTCATTACCCACATCTACCTGTTTAAAATATTCTCTCCACCCATGTTTGGGTAATGCACCTTGCACTGAGAGACATGAAGTACACACCCCACAGCCCACACTACAAGTTTATCACAGACAAGTCTCTTTGCTGGAGAAGACTGAACTTTCATTGGTACCCTCACCAATAAAAACTTCACTTCACAGTCGCTGATTGCACACAAGCTTGTCATTACAACTTTACATTTAAGGGTGTGTTGAGTTCCGAAGCAGGCCCATCCTGGCAGAGGAATGCTAAAAAACCCACACACATAAATTCACCACGGTACTTCAAATCTGGCCGCACAGGTCTCGCTGCTGAGTTGTGTTCACATAATGATCCACGCATGTCAGTCAGGAGCTCTAATCGCCTCATTCCTCACCTGCACCATATGGGTGTGAGGGAATTCCAGCCTTTCACCTGTTTCAGAAATTCTTGGTCCCAAGCCCACTTACACTGAGCATTATTCATTATCAGCAGCGCATGCAAACACCTATTTATTTGCATGTAATGTGATGACAAATACATTTCTTGCCCTTTTCACTAATAACATGTGTGTAACCACTAGAATGTGGCAACACCAGTTAAAGAGACTGTTCATACAAGCACATCTGGCACGGAAGAAACTCCGCGGAGTGTTGAAAGAGACTCTAGGTCCAAATGCAAATGATAGATGAAACCCATTCACACATACTGTAATAGGCATCTGATCACTCTAGAAGGTGTTGTAAATAAACACTGGTAGGCTTGGCTACATGACAAAGTTAATATTTAAACCCTTGGAATGGACTGTGTTCACTTGTAGCCAATTTCACACAAGTGCTGCACAGTCGTAGCTTATCTTTGGGCATTCCTTTAAAGTAGTGATATCACATTGCTGTGCAGCTATATTCATTATCGCTTGTAGTAAGATAGTACTATAACACACTTCAAGCCTTCTGAAGCGTCAAGCATTATGGATGCTCTTGTTACCATCATAACTTTGAATATTTTTGCAATTTGCAGACTATTGGGATGCAGGGATGTGCAATTTTTTTAATGCTATAAATATCGCCAAATCAGAGAAATATTTTCATGCACAAAGACTAATTCCTTCTAAACTAGACATGTATTGTACAAAAGGCAAAGCAGATCGTTAAAACAGTTGTGTATGCTTATGCACTATGCTTGATGCTTCTCTGAGACTGACATACTCAGGACCAGTGTTGGGTGTAATGTATTACGAGTAACTAGTAAGAAAATATCTTTCTTTTTAAAAAAAGTAATGCCAGTTTCTTTGTTTTCTCATTTATTGACTGACGAGTCTCCTGTTGGGAGAAATCAGAAGTGTGTGATTACAGTGTGGCAGAACTATATGTGAATGTGCAGATTTAGAATTTATCGAAATTAATTAAAATAGTGAAAGGCAAAAAAAGAAGTAAACCTGCAATAATTAAATATTGTAATACAAATGCATCTATTCCCAGTGTCTTTGCTGTTGACCTTTGATTCAGTCCAACCATACCAATAAGCAAAAATGACTTTAGATAAACTAACAATTGTGCTTCATTGCTTTTTATTTGCTGAAGAGTATTGAATTGAATTTACTTTTTCTTCAGCCTGACGTTTATTCATAACACATTTTGGTGTGAAAGCTTTAACATTAGCTATAAATAGAACTTCTTATACTAAAAACAAACAATTAAGCTCTGCTCATATTTAAAAAGTAACATAAAAGTAATGCGAAAGTAACATAGCGCATTACTTTCCATGAAAAGTAACGTAAATAGTTACTTTTTTTAGGGAGTAACGCAACATTGTAACGCATTACTTTTAAAAGTAACTTTCCCCAACACTGCTCAGGACATTACATCAATGTAAATATTAGCATAATATATTCAAATATTCTGAATTTGAATTGGGTTTGCGGTCAGTGCAGATGATCACTGCCGATGGACACTAGGCTATACCCTGTATCCCATTTAATTGAAATGCATATTGCGTCAACTCATGCTAACATTTCAAACTATACACCCTCTGAAATAATGTGTCGCCTGCTGTTTACTCATGTATGCTTGTTTATGTTGGATGGCAGTCTTCATCTAACACCTGCTGAATTAGTCTTTGAATGAAAGACCTTATTATATATACAGCTTGAAGCCTAAGGCATGGTGTAACATGGAATAGTAAGGGAACCAAACCAGTGAACACCAAACCAGTATTTCTGTTTTGTTTCCATCTGCTTCCATTCAAAAACAGACTCTGGAGCACACACCAATGCGCACAGACGCCGGGGGGGGGGGGGGGCGGGGCGGGGGGGGGGGGG
>JAUMHQ010000048.1:5910593-5931823 GCA_032361165.1 Enteromius paludinosus
TTTTCATGTTCTCATGGGTTTGCAAATGAGTCACTTTCTACCAATGCTCCCAGTTTTTCGTCTCCTAGCAGAAGAGCTACTGGATCTCAAGGCAATAGGTGATGTGATATTGTGTGGTGCTGGTTCTTTTTTTTGCAGTGAGCTTGCAGTGCGTAGATTTTCTGTACTTTTTATTCACTGTGGTGGCATCAGCTGATAAGCTTTATGAATGCAACACATGCAACATGCAACTCAAATGCAACTAATATATTATGCATATTGAGCAACATGAGGATCAATTAAACAGTTCATCTCGAGCTTATTACATCTGTATTACAAGCAAACAAGCGACATGTAGTTATTGGCTCTTAAAACGGCTGAAATGTGTGCTTGTGATGACACTTTTCGCCTTTTACAGTGTGTCCCATCATTATGAAATGCAAATCAATTTTGATGGCAATTTCTTTTTTTTATTTTAGGTGGCTCCCTCCTCTGCTTCTGCTCCACAAGACAGTTTCCGCCCAGGAAATCTCTTCAGGCAGTTAGCCAATCAAGAAGAGGAATCCGCAGCCCCTTCTCTCTTTAAACTAGGCTGGCTTTCAGGCATGGCCAAATAAACTTTTTAATAAAAGTTGGTCTTTTTTTTAACCTGCATACAACAACACTATGTAAAATATTTAAAATACATTTTGAAATCCTGTATTGCCTATTCTCACAAAATCACATGATATAAAGAAAAATTGCAGTGCAAAGCATATTAATAAAAGGGAACGATTAAATGAAAATTACACTTTTGTGTATTTCATGCACTTTAGCTATTGTTTTGTGGCTTTTAATTGTAATTAAGTGAATCATAAACACAATATAGTTCTATATTTTTACATTTTGGTGCACATTTATATTTTATCATGATTTCCTCATTAGTTATCCTAATTAAGAGTTTGTGTATATTCAATTTTCTTAACATTTTTACTATTTAAGTAAGTGTTACACATTTAAATTAAACGACTTGTAGATTTGTAATTGAAATGATAAAGATTAGATACATTTTCAACACTGCAGGCAATATTGCAAATTTACAGCACGGAACCAATAAACATGCTGTTTTTATTGTTTTACACTCAAGAGATATACAGGTGGTCATCTTGACTACTGCACACATACAAAACATCTTCACACTATAATGGGAAACTGCTATACAGGTAAGGTAGAGCAGAGACTGAAATAGCTGTGTGCTGGATTAACAGAATCATTGCATGGAAACAAGTGTGCTCTGCAAAAATAGCAAACTACAAAAAAATACAAATCATTTGGATGTAGCAATAGAAATGATAGGAACTAGCTGTTCGGGAGTCGTATGTACATAATTAATCATAAATATTTGGTATCAATTATGTGCACAGCTGACTTCACAGAAGAATTAAAGTTTAGCTTGATTATGTTGTATTGGATCATTAAGCCCTGTGTGGGTCTCTTTTTATTATATTGTTAGGTGAAGCATTTCCAGCATGTCTTTCTATTTGCGATCTAGTTTGCTGGCCATCAGTTTTTTAATGTCTATGGGTCCAGCTGCGGCTGCTGCTTTTGCTTTCTCTTCCTGCTCCTTCTGCCAGGTGATGATGGGGCTGATGCTCGGCCTGCGGTTCCTCATGTTTTGCTGCAGCTGGGCCTCTCTGATGGGGGAGAACAAGCCTTTTTATAGTAAAATACCGTTGATTTGGTGATGTGTTTTATATACTGTAACTTGGGGAAGAAATGTTAACTAGGTACAAGCACACTGACAAAAAATTGATGGATAAACAATTTTAATTCAAAAACTGCTAGCGAATGTCACAAACAATTACAAAGAAATGGCTAGTAACGCTGCAATAAATGTTGATGTAGAAACAAGAACATAGTGTTTTATGAGGCGTGCTCTAATATAAATGCTCTAGTCTTTGTTTTACATTGTACAGGAGAGGATGAATTATTGGTCAACAAAAAAAAACCTAACTTACGAGAAATCGTGGGGTGCTGGTGAAATGGCTTTTTTCTGCATTTCCTTGTAAACTGGCGACTTTAGGTAGCGATAGAAGGTATCCTAAATAAAAAATATAGAGTTAAGAAATTAGAAATGTCTGGCGTGCATCCTTATTCACCAACAAACAGAGTTCAAGTGACTAAGCGTGCGGATTGCAGGTGATATGATCATACCTTTTTCATCAGCATGAAGATGTGTGTCTGGGCAGCATCCAGTACGTATCGGTGAGGATGTTCCAGTCCCTTAACTGTTAGACCCATTGTCCTGCCATCAATGTTGATCCACCGTGGTGCCCCTGGGGCCAAAAAGGTCCTGCAAAAAATTAGTGAGAATTTTTTTTTTTTGAGATGCCTGACAAGCAAAATGCATGTAAAACTATTATGTGCAGAAATAATGTGCATCTCACTTGAAAATGTGTTCTGCTTTCTCTGACATAGAAGCTGCTGTGCCCCATTTCAACTCCTCGGCGGCTTCCCAGAAAGCTAGATTCTCACCTGCAGAGAATTTTTTTATTTTTATTTACTCACCTTGATTTTGTTCCACAACCATATGACTTCAACTCAAACTTTTAAAAAAACTTCAATAAAAGTAAATAAGTCAATCTCCAACCAGTGTTGTCATAGTTAGCTAAAACTAAAACTATTAAGTCATTTTCATTTATTGACATAAAGATTAAGTTAAAATATAATATGAATTACTGCTTTAATTGTTAAAAAAATTATAATAATAAATTAAATAATTTGGAAGTACTTAAATTATTAGAACTAAAACTGCAATTTATAAAATATATATATATATATATACAGTATATATGTGTATATACTGTAGTCAAAATGAATTAACCAAATTGAAACTAAAATTTAAAATTAATTAAAAAATACTTAAAATACTTTCTAATAAGACTCTTAATAGAGTACATAAAAAGAATTAAAATAATACAGGCTAAAATACTATCTAAAGCATCATTCTGTGTGTGTATGTGAGAGAGCAGCAGTTTCTCACTTCATACCAACAAATGGTCAAAGCATTAATGAAATATTCACAAACCACTGAATTCTTTCTTTAGGAAAATCTTGAAGTCTGCACGGCCCCGTGGATCATTAAGCAACTCATAGAAACTAAAGGACCAACGCTCCACTCTCATCTTTGTGGGAGTTTCAACACTGTGAACCAACATGTAATAAACCATAAGCGATTTAAAATCTCATTAACATTAAGTAACTGGTTTAAATTGAGAGAGCTCTCAGTGAATTTACTCTGCCAGGTTCAGCTCCCAGTACGAGTCGTCATCAGTTATCCAGGGGTTACTGGGGAGGCAGGGAAAGAGGAATGGGTCGTGGTTCTTAAGTGTCGTCATATACTTCACCAGGCTGCATGCAAAGAAACAGAGATTTAGAAAGAAAAGCCTATGAGGCACATATACACCAGATAAATAATTACGCTGATTATTGGAGTATAATATTTTAATTTCACATCTAATTCAATGCATTACTTGCCATGCTACGTGTGACCGTTTGTGAAATTCGCTAAGAATTTCTAATTGAAAATAATTTCTACACTAATTTTATTCAGTGCAGCAGCCATTCAAAATCATTAACACCCAACTCTGGCTAATTTTGACTTACGCTCCAAGAGATACTGAAGACTTGACCCTTGACCTCATGATGGCTTGTTGTGTGTAGATTATCTAAAATATACAATTAGAATCAATATCAATAAATAAACAACAACAGCAACAACCAGTCCCCTGTATTTTGTGAAGAAACAACGTCACTTACAATTCTTCTGTAGTAATCATAGGTTTTTTTCTGAAAAAAAGGGATAAACAGCATCCTGTTATTTTACTAACAAAATTCTTGTGAAAACACCACAAGACCCACTCGCTACTTGCTATCCTGCCAAATACTGCTGATATCTGAGTGTGATATCTTCATATACTATCAAACACAAGCTTGCGCAAGCAACAACACAAATGTGTTTTAATTCCCAATGTTCTGAAATAATGCTCAGGGTACAGAAGCAGGGAAGTAGTGAGACACACTTTATATACGGTATACACACTTGCTTATAAAATATTTGAATGATATTCAAGGCAGGAACTGATAGTTTGTGCTCTCTCTTGTGTGTGTGTGTGTGTGTGTGTACTACAGCGTAAATATGGTTTATCTAGAAACTTCCTGTGTAAAACAAAAGGCTTAAAACACATACAAAACAGTGTTTAATGAAATTAAAAAATTGGCAGTAGTTTCCTGTAAGGGGGAGGTTTAGGTGAAGGGTGATAGAAAAATGCCTATGGAGAGTCCCTACAAACCACAAACGTGCGTGTGTGTGTGTGTGTGTGTGTAGGAATCATCTTGATAACTGAAGACATATTAGAAGTAAAAATCTGTGTGGAAAGAAAAGAGAGAGAAAAAAAGACAGTCACACCAATAGATTAACAGTCTAAAAAAGACAAAGCAGTCACAGAATATTATCAGGTTACATTGTATTATTATGACAGATCATAACAAGCATTTGAGGTCGGTAGGATTTTTTTAAAAGTCATTGCTCACCACCAGTCCTGCATTTATTTGATCAGAAATACAGTAAATGCTGATTTTTGCTGATTTTTCTGCGGTCACATGATCCTAATCATTGATTTGGTGCCCCAAAAACATTTCTTCTTATCATCAATGTCAAAAACAGTTGCGCTGCTTAATATTCTCAAGATCCTTGAACCTCTGCAATGAACTGCAATGCTTTACTATATACTGTAGCTTTTGTATTTTTACGTTCATTTTAAATGTACAAATCTCACCGACCCCAAACTTCTGACCGGTAGTGTAGCTTACAGTATTCCGCATTTAAACAGTAAAGACATCATTCACCCAAATGATAACATAATAGTCCATCACTTACTCATTCTTTACTCTGTGTAACATAAGTGAATATATTTATTAAATGTCCATTACATGAACAAAGACCGTTCATTCATTTTCCAAATGATATTTTGCGATCCACACAAGACGTAGTCATTCAGGTTTTGAATATCACGAGGCTGAGTAAATTACGACAGAACTTTCTCTTTTTTTGGCGATCTATCATGTGTGAACGACCGAAAAATGATATAATATCACATCAGCGTAATCTACTCGCATTCAAACAGACACTTAGTTGGGTGTTTTAATGTGTAAAACTGCCTTTAAATAAATCACACATTCAAGTTTACAAGTTAGCAATGATAAGCTGTCCTGGTCTATTTCTAAAAGGCTCTATGAGGGGAAAGCGTGGGGGGTGTTGGAGGGGAACTCCTCTGAGGATCAGCAGGTCAAGAATCCTCTTATATCACAAAGCAGATTGTGGGAGAATCTACATGGCCATCCCAGGACTGAGACAGACACACTGCTAATCGGCTCTAGTTAGAGCATTCAGCAGTATTCCCCTTAAAGCCCCAAGTCCCTCCCACAGTAACATGTGACAGCATTTAAAGGGACAGTTCATCTAACAAAGAAAATAATGTCCTCTGATTTCGTTTCGAATCTTATTTTCTTCTGTGAAACACAAAAGTAGATGATTTGATATATGTTTTCTTAGATTATCAGCGGTGTTTGGTTCCCATCTTTGCTTAAGATATCTTAAGAAATAAAGTCACACATAAATGATTACAGACTCTTCATTTTTGGGTGAACTATCCCTTTAACTCTATAATAGATTTAGTGCCACTTTAAAATAGAATCGGCCTGTGACATCAATCTTGATTGATGTCTACAAGAGCGAGTGTGCTGACTTTATCTTAATAGATATTAAGGGGTCACATGTACACTTACCAGTTACCTCCTCCACATTAGGGTCAATGTGACGATCCAGGCCGCAATCCATAGCGCTGTGGGTTTGGGGCTGTAGGCAGTTTAGAGAAAAGAAAATGTATCCTCCTTATAATGTCTTCAAAGCAACAGTAAACTAGCAGCTTCTGCTAAGCACTTACTGGAGGTCTGTGGACAATCCAGTAGGCTCTTTCCTGACAGTCAAACACAACTCTGTCTGCCTTCTGGCGCGCCTTCCCGGCACTTGAAAGACAGAACACAATCCCATAAAGTAAGCACTAATAACAATAAGTGCTGAAGAATTACAGAAAAGGAAAAGTAGGACAAACCACGTGACACAAATGTAGCTGGCAGAGACTGAAAACACAGAAAAGGTAACCAATGTGTGTTTATTGAGAAAGCAGGAGAGTAGAGAAACTCACTGGTACTGCTCTTTAGCTTGCATCACAATAAAATCCCATTTGTGGTTCATCCATTTGTGAAGTTTGCTGTATTCCTCCTGTTCACATCAGGGTTACAGTAAAACGCTATTAAATTCGACGACAAGTTGAAATTCATCTAAATGCATCTTATTGATCTAGTGAACGATTGATTAAATGATTAAATTCGAATGAATGTTTTTACATACCTGCTCGTAAGCATCAAGCACTCCCTTTTTTCGAATGTTTCTCTTCGCCAGATAGATTGCTTTAGTGACAGAATTTACTTTTATTAAGTGATGGTAACAAAAAAATCTCTCTTCAAATGAGTAAATGAAAGGCCTCTGGCCAAGAACTTCTCAGGTTTTGATAATATATAAAAGATTACAAACCATAATCGCTGTCCTCAGCCTTCCATTTCTGCACAGGCCAGAAATAGGGGGTCTAGACAGAGGGGAAAAGGCTCCTGTTTACTATGCGCTGCTATTAAAAGATTTTTAAAGATGCAAAGCCTCCTGGCCCATTTACCTGAAAGCGGTACAAACTTCCATCTGTTCTGAGAACAAGCTTTTTGTGGTCCTGCAGCGGGTAGATGTAACCGAATGCCACTAACATTGTGCCAAATGCCTGAGCCTCTGTCAAAAGGCATTTAAGGACATTATTGTGCTGGGTAAAATATTCAAACATATTTAACGGATGTTTTTCTATTCGTTTTTTCAAAACCATTTATTTTTACAGTTACCATCACTGTCCATGTTCATGTTTTTGGCGATCCATGCAACAACGTCCTGAGCTGTCAAACAAAACAGACAATGTCATGACTACTATACCGAGAGCAAACACAGAAAGTGCTGAGCACATGAAAACGAGCGTGATATAACAAAACCAAAATAAAATAAAAAAAAGCAATGATGAAAATAATGAGTATTATTATAACTGAAATACTGTCGAAAATATTTGAACGTGTGCTTTACAAATCTCAAGCCCGTTATTACAAGAACCAGTTAAATGTGAGACTTGGCTTGCTAGATTTGTCGATAACCCTTGCAGAGATTAAAGAGCAACTTTGGAACGTAAAGTAGCAAAGATCTCATCCAATTGAAGGCTGCTGTATATAGCCAGCGCCGTCAGATTATGATCTGGCAGCACAACACTTGTGTCTGTGTATAGGCCCAAAGAGAACATACAGTATACCATACGACGGTTTTAGGATTCTGTAAGATCTCACCAGTGATGGCATGGGGAATGGTTGTAACGTTGAGCTTCTGATTTGTTCCCTTCACTCCAGCCGATGGGTCCTGCATCTGAACCACTGCGGCCTCCACCTGAGAAATTCAGGAAATTAGTAATAAATAAAATATTAAAAAGGTAATATATTAAATCAGGCACTAATGGATAGAATGCAATGCTCAGGAAAGGGCAGTATGATTCCCCCAACTACAGATGTTCAGTGCAGGAACAGGGTTCCCCTTTCATATATATTTAGGATCATATTTGGCCGTTAGTCACTTTTAAGTTGTACAGGTCCCAGAAGGCTTCTTTACAAATAGAGATCCTAATATCTGCACGCTTAGAAAGAAAAAAGGCTATTTATTATATAATATTTATTTCAAAAAGGCTATTTATGTTTATATATATTTTTATGTTATTTTTCCAGTAGCTGTTGTGTTATTTCAGGGCTTTCAAAGATGAGAGAAAAAAATGACAATAAACAAGTAAACTAAAAATGTTGGTTTCTATTTCACAGCCGTCATATTCTTGCATAATTACACCAATTAATTTTTCTACAGTGTTTGACATCAATTATTTGTGTACGGTTCCTATTTGCTGTAGGGTAGCTATACAACAATGAATTTCATACTGCCAATATTCAATATCTTATCATTATAGGTCAACAAGAAAACTTTTAGGCAAGTTGGGTTTTTTTCTGTGAATTCCCATTTAATGATAAATTTGTCCTAATTACATTGAAAGGTTTTTCCCCCCTTGTTAATAATGCTTGATTAATATTCCCTAAAGTTTTATATGTACTTTATATAGATTACTCCAGTATTGGAGCATAGCTGATTCTCGACTAAGCATGTGTTAGTACACACAGTAACCTCTGCATGGCTATACCAAGGTTTCACAAATAAACTGAATATTTGTTATTTGTACCAAGTAGTCCAGACCTAAACGAGTTTGACACTTGTGTACTATGGCAACATGCATGCCCTTTAAACTTAGAGTAAGACATGAAAGTCTTAAGGCAAGCTGTCAGATGTGGCATGAGACCAGGCTAATTGGCTTTGAATCAGAAAGCTCTTTTAGAGCGAATCTTTTCATTGACTACAAGATCTCTCCAAGAAGCTAAGAATAAACCGATACTCCTGAAACAAGAACAAAATAGCATAAAATAAAAAATAAAAATACAGTTAAAGCTTTGGATAGTCCATTAAATCGTGACATTGTCAGAAAGACATATTACAAAATTAAGTTTACTTTTTTTTTAAGAACAAAAATATAAAATTTACAATGAAAAAAAAAATATGTTGGAAAGTCACTTAAATTTATGAAACACTACACTAGGCAGGGCATGTAGCCTATTTACAGCAGAATGAGCATAGAAACAAAGAGCTAGCTAATTGTAAAATGCATGAGATGCAACAGAACGTTAACAGTTCGACAGAAATTACTTTGCCCTGATAATAGACTTACCTTTTTAAGGCAGGACATTCGTGGCCGATAACGTTGTCCATGGTCTCGGTCCGATCTTATAGTCATTTTGTAGTCCACAAAAACTAATAGAGCAGAAAACGAAAAGTTTTTTAGAGCACAAAACAAATCTTGTTGTGACCAGAATATAATTTCAGGTTTTTTTTAAAGAGCGGTGGACAGTGCAGATCCCTGCTGCACGTCACGCACACACCTGAGGAGAGCGCGAGCCGCAAACATGAGAAAGTGACAGCGGCCCAATCACAGCGCAGCTCTATTATCTGCCGTCACTGCTCTCACGCACCGACAGGCGGCAGGGAACAACCCTCTCGCCACTGCTGCTCCTGGAGAAGGACTCGTCTCGGGACCACTTCATTTAAGCTGCGATGTTTTTACATGGCCAGAAATCGCCGTTTCAGTTACGGTCCAGAAGTTCCTGGACTGATTCAGATGGGTTGAATGTAATCTTCGGAACTAAAGCAGATGAGCCCAGTTTGGGATGTCAACATGGCAATCCCACACTGGATAAAATAGAACATTTTAGAAGACTCAACGCATCTCTTGTGATTGGAAACAAGTTTATGATATTTATCAAAATGCTACTGTATCATATTTGATACGTGACTTTCTAAGGCCTGTAAATTGCCAACAAGATCAACACTTTGCTGAGAAAGCTGTTGCACACAATGGTCTACATGCATGCAGCAAATAAAAGATCTTTTCAAAATGCTTCTCCTTCAGGTCATGCACTTTTTGCTATAAATAATGACTTTGATCAAGTAAGCATGCAAATACCTTTTATATTGTTATCAACCATTCTTTTAGTTATTAAACATGTTATTCATAAATTCTTAGATATTGATTAGAATACATAAAAAAAATAACATCGCTATAAAATAGTATTGTTTTATTCCGGCCATCTTGTTTTTAAAGGTACCTGCATGGTTGTCCAAAAAAACAGTATTGGTCGACCACTACAAAGACTAAATAAATGCATACTTGAAAAATGTATATTTTGTTTAAAGGTCCAATCAATTGTTCCATAAAAATGTGATTTTTTTCTGACTGTGCAGGGCAAATTTTTTTGTATAAAAGTTTTAATTTAGAACAAAAAATACCGAGTGCACCTTAAAATAGCGGGCACATGGTGTGACTGAACATTTTGATGTTCAAACCCACCCCAAACTAGTAGTAGTCATCTAAGTTAGTTTATTTTATACATTTATCATTTTCAAATGTTTTTTTGAATTCTTAAATATTGATTAGAATAAATAAAAAATAGCTAATATCGGTATAGAATAGTATCGGTTTTATTTCCGCCATCCTGCTTTTTAAGATATCTGCATTGGTTGTCAAAAAAACAGTATTAGCCTACTGTAAACTGTAAAACACACACAAACACACACACACACACACACACACACATATATATATATATATATATATATGCATGGTAAAATTCTTTGTTCTAAAGTCATCATTGAGAACTAAAAATGTCCTGAGTGGACCTTTAAGTAGCGGACACCTTGTGTGGCTGTGGCTGAACATTTGCCCCGTGCATTTCGAGGTTCGAACCCGCCCCAAACGCTCAGAGCACTGCGCGCGCGCGCCACTGTTATGGTAACGGCGCCCCGCCCGCCTCTAGCACTGCGGCGCGCGCAGTTTCACTCCCTACTGTATCGATGAAGTTGCACAAAGATGGCGGATTTCCTGCCGTCCCGGTCCTTTCTATCCGTTTGGTTTCCAAACTGTCTACTCCACAGCAGCGAAGCGGAACAGCTGAGGAATTCTAAAGAAATAGACCGAGTTCTTTTGAAAGACAAGACCTATGTGAAACGGTTAGTGAAGATACTTCTGCTCGGCGCTGGAGAGAGCGGCAAGTCTACTTTCCTCAAGCAGATGCGCATCATACATGGCCAGGACTTCGACCAGCCGGCCAAAGAAGAGTTCAGAGCTACCATTTACAGTAATGTTATGAAAGGTAGGAGGCGCGTTTCTCATCCACACACCTATACAAAGTGCCATGTGGGCTCTAAACCTGACTTTGAACGGGCTCGGGACGGTTAGAGGCTAGCGAAATGAGGTTCAGCTAGCGTTAGCTGAAGTTGCGCTGTAACCTGCCCAGGAGAAACGCCCATGTTATTCTCTCAACTTTTCAGCGTCGCGGTCTTGAACAAAGACCTCCGCGAAGGACTTGGTTTCTGTCTAAATCATTTCCTAGCTCGTTAAAACTGCTTTCCCTCGCTCTCGTGAGTTCAGATGTCGGCGAAGAAGAGGCTTGAGTTTGAATTTCGTCAGAAATGAACGTTAGCGCTCAAGTTTCTAACGGCTTCGTAAAGAGCACGACTCTCCGGGTTTATTTCAACTCAAACTAACGTTACTTCTTTAAAAGTTACCTAAATGCTACTTTAAAAACGCTGTATACTCACAATTACCCTAGTTTCACCAAAATCTGTGGTCTGTTTAAAGAGCTGCTAAATCTCTCCCCGCGTGCTAACGTTAGTGTTTTGTCTGTCCGAGGTAACGTAATGCCAAAATCAAAACTGGATTATGTAAAATAAATCAATCTATTATGAAAAGCCCGGCTTTAATTGTAAATCATCTCTCTCTTGTTGGTATGCTGGAGCCCGTCTCATAAATAACAAAGAGACTGGTGTCCACCGAAGGCACACCACTCACTTAACTCATGTTCAAAACCTACAGACCCTTGTTCATTAATACCTTTATTATAGCTTTAATGTGTCTTTAAACTTTAAATGAAAGGGTGTTTTTTAAGTATATATTTGTAGTAAAGGACGTGTCTGAATTCACGTGTTTGGGCATCTGTGAAATGGGTGGAGTCCAGAGCTCTTAGACTGCTATAGCACATGATGAGAACATGGGTTAACAGTGGCACTAACCACTCACTAACACCTGTTATGAAAACAAACCAGCTTTACTGTTTCTGCCATAGCTTCCAGACAATTTGGAGAAAGCTAAACTTGTCACATGGTCTCTAATTTGTCATATGTGAGTTAAAAGTTTTAGGCAAGAATGGATTTTTTTTCTTTCTCTAAAGGATTTCCACCACCTCGCATTTTGTCTTTCGAAAAGGGATGTGATAAATGATCAGTACCCACCTTATATAATATGGGGCTCCCCGTTTAGACTGTCTCGGCTGGGGATTTCCAGTGCCTATTGCTATGAAAAGATTTGAGATTTCCTGTATGAGATTAATATGTGACAACGGTCATCATTTACAGATGCACCACAACGACAAATGGTTCAGCTGTGATCTCATGGAGACTCGTCTGTATCATCGCTAACATCCTATCGTTCCCTAGCTCAACTTAAACAGGAAGCATTTAGTCAAATGGCTGCTTGGATCTAATCCTAAGGCATTCCAGAAAACATGGAAATTTCTCCGTATAATGCCTGGAGACAGAGAAAAAGCACTTTAACAATCAGTAGAATTTCAAATGCTTTCTCTTGTTTCACTCCAGCTTCTGCTCACGCGTACCTGTAAAGATGCTGGGTTTGAAGCAGAATGGTTTCTCGCTGGTCGCTTTGGTCTAATGTTTGGGGTTTGTGAGATTTTCTTTTAGTCTTTACATGTCTGTTATGGTCACCCAGGCTGCAATTAGCCTATTTGGTTTAAAATAATATATGTAATAGTAAAAATAATAATTTATTTGAATGTGATTTATTTCTTTGATGCAAAGCTGTTGGCTATTTTCAGCTGCTGTTACTCCAGTCTTTAGTGTCACATGATCCTTCAGTTATAATTTTAATTTGCTGATTTGGTGCTCACAAAGAATTTCCTATCAATGTTGCTGGAAACCATGACACTTTTTTTTTTCTCTGTAAAAAGAATTTGAGCAATTTAATGCATGCTTGCTGTATAAAGGCATACTTTTTTTTTTTCAACCCAAAACTTTAGAATAGCAGTCCAAAAGAACTGATATAAAGCTTTTTCCCAGGTCAAAGCTTCATTACAGATCATTGTCATAGACCTTTGGTAGATATTCCAGTTCTTTGGTATAGAGTTGTCTGAGGGCAGATGTGAACTACTTAAAATGCACTTATCGAGACTTTTTATGGAAGGTTGTAATCGTTAACATTATGATTCCTGTAATTAGTGCCTATTGATAGCCAGGTTCAATTAATGTACTACACATTTCTCTTGAGAACAGAATAACGGTCCTGAGCATCCGCTTTGTATAAGCAGACTGAAACACCAGCTGTCAGTGCAGTTTATATTATGAGTTTGTTGGACAATATGGATGAAACCCTGCCTTCTGTGGTTTCTCTTTCCAAGCTGTAGCTCGTTGTTTATCTTTTCGAACTCAGGCATGATTCTGTTTAATCATGCTAAATAGTTTAGCCCAGCGTGCATTTGTTGTGTTGCTGTTGTTTATAGAATTTGATGTGAAATTATGCCTCGCTGATGTCAGATCTCATCTCCCTAACATCCGATTAACATCTGCAGTTACAGTAAAGATTTAAAGCTGTGTTTTGTTACACGCACTCAGATTTTAAGGTGAAAGTGCATGTGCATGTATATAATGAGGACACCCTAAGAGGCAGAGTCACATGGACATACCACTTCACAACAGATGTGGGATGTGTCAAAGGGGTTACGCTTTTGAGCACCTCTGCACTTTCAGTTTCCTGCGCAGGCGAATGTGTCATTGTAGCACTGTAGTGTTTCTGTCTGATTCTGTTTTTTTGGTTAGTTGACATGTCCTTTGTTGTCCTATGTCCTATTTTTTGCATCATTTTTGGCTTCTGAAGGTGTGAATTATTTATATATAAAAAAAAACGCACTGTAAATCCATTTAAAATAAAGAATGAAGGCAAAAAATGATCAACAGTGGTGAAAAACTTTAGCAGTTTCAGGGTATTTTCAAACTGATATGCATTTCAACATAAAATCTTGATATGATTTAAATATGCACATTAGCTACCCATATATGCATTTGTTTTTTCATACTTATGTAGGTATTAATATGTATAATCTTTAGTCTTTATCTCATTTTTTGACATTGACATGCAATTGGAAGCTGGGTTGCTGTGTAATTCACTTTAAGGATGAAACCATATAGGCTGACATGCTCTTAACTATGTAGGCACAGGAAAGAAACTGCACTGTATGTAGTGCATGAGTATTTTAGACCGAATGGCTATTTGCTTTCACTAATGTGCATCTATGGACTGCTGTTATTGATTATGCTTCAGGACGTGCATATAATAGAGGCAGCTCTTTTTACATGAAGTTAGGGCTGCAGTAGTGGGCTTCTGGTTGGACGAGGGTTTTTGGTTAAATACTCTTGACCTGGCGTCACCCCACCCCGGAATGTGTTGAGAGAACAATTAAGGACTTGTCCTGTGAAAAGACCCCAGAACAGGCTGATAACTGCATGTGAGCTCCAGAAGGATGAGGCATCTTGTATCAAGTCCTCCATAAATCATATGCTTCATGAGCTATGTTGGTGAACAACTGGTTTAGAAAAAGCAGGCCATTTAAAACTAAGATGAACTAGACCAATTGTTTGTTTTGGTTTTTTTTGCAGAATGGAAGATAACCACAAAGTAACTCCATTCATAATGTAATTTCCTATTCTTAGTTACGAAGCGCTTCAAGTGTTTTCCACTAAACTGGCTAAAAGACTATATCTGAAAGGTCAAAAGAGCTCATGCTCTTTGTCTGTCATTGTGAGACAGAGCTACAAGTGGAAACTGGTTTAGCAGGTTATTTCTACTGTGACTGCTTGGGACGCCACTTTTTGAAAGAGAAAGCCAGGTGTGAAAACCAACTCATAATAGGACTCTCCTACGCCGATAATCTGAGTATACAAAACTATAGACCAACATCACCAGCACTGTTTTCACTACTGATACTCATAGAAAAAAAAGTTTAGGAAGTTGTAGCCACATGCTCGGGACGATGCTCAGTTAAATGATAATCTTTTTATCTTTGTGTTGATACAAGCAGGATTTTCATGTTGTCGCTGTACTGCATGCCAAGTGGATAGATAGCCTTTGAGGGCTCGACTGAAGCTGTTCTGGTGCTTTGTCTTTTATTGGGCACATGATAGCTACTTTGGTCTTTGGAGGCTCAGGGGATTCACTGTAATTTCTGCACTTAAGCATAAATCAAAGTGAGATTTGTGACTCCTATACCTACGTATGCGATCTTTATGGCATACATTGTGGGTGCTGCAGAAATCACATTTATTCCATAAATGTAGAATGGATTTTGAAGTTTATTGCACGGAATGTGATAATTAAGACACAAAGGAGCAGAGTCATTTCAGCATGTGCTGATAATGATGGCTCAATTAGCAAGTGACTGGCTGAGGTAAGAGAGCGGTGGTGAGCAGCATTGACTGTGAAGATGTATCACAATCAGAAAGCACTTCACCTCATTAATTGCCAAATTTACCCAGGTAGTGTAAATGACAATGCATTCTCTTTATCCGCACATGACCGGGTTTACACTAAAAATAATCATTATTTATCAAATAATCTTGCCACTTTGAGACAGATGGGCTGCTTTATTACATGGTACTTGGAACCTATTTGCTCGATTTTAAATATTCTATAATTGTTATTTGGCTATTTATTTATCTTAATTGTATGGTTTCTAAAAATAATATGAACTTATTGTATTGTTTAAAGTATCATAAAGTGGCTTGATATCTTGAGTCTTACTAGCGCTGCATTGCAAGATTTTTTTTTCTGTGTTTAATTCCTGCTTAATAAACACTTGTCATCTGCACATTCTTTTCAACCACAGGAAAGTTTCTGAAGTATGACCAGCTAGCTTTTGTCTTAAATACATTATTAAATAAAATGTCCCAACAAGACTGAAAACCTTTAAATTTCTAGTGCTGAAAGTGATAAAACTATTAGTCTTTACACAATACACATGCCTGCACTGAAACTGTCTTTTAGTTCACCTACTGCTGCTGTCCCTTTAATTGTAGTGTTAACTTCACACAGCTATGTAGAAAGCTATTAAAAAGCTCTGCATTTCATTTTTGTCCTGAGATGTCCGTTATGTATGTGTGGGTGTAAATAAATCAGCAAAACCACAAGTCTTAGCATGCCACTGCACAGTCGTAATGCTTACCTTTGTGCAGACCATTTGTCACAATATAAGAAAAATGATAAAGTTGTGGTTTAAAAAAAACTAAATCTGAGGTCTAATGGTGTTTATTTTGTTACACTCAAAAAGCATCATATTGAACCTTGTTTTAGAGAGATCGCGATCTCAACATTAATGCGATTCATTTTTAAATGACAATGATTCACCTTGTCTGCATTCACACTACCACTGACACAGAGACAGATATTTACCATGTTTGGGTAAGAAACATATTCCTAAACAGTCTTATTGTTTCCGTCTTAGTCATTCATATCACAGAAATACTGGTACATTTCAGATATATAACTATTGATGTCTGTGGTAGTAATCAAAATGGGGCAAATTCACCAAGTAATTTTCACTACAAATTTCTATGAAAAGGATTTTAAAAAATAATTTAAGATATTTGTTCAAAAGGCTGAATCATCCAGTAATGAAGCAATTGAAGCATTTGAGTGAGTCATTGAATCATTCAGTCAAACCACTTTTTCATCATTTTTAGGATTTAACATTTATGTATTAAATATATTTTAAATATGTATAGAAAAGTAATTCATTCAAAGCAATTTTAAATAGACTGTAGCACTCAATATTTAGTTTATTTCAGGATCATGGGAGAATAGTGATATCGATTTGACACACAAAAAATGTGATTTTTAAATGTTTTCGGTAAATGAACATTTACTTTATGTTCTTCCTATTGCTGCCATCACAGGTGTTCGAGTGCTTGTGGATGCCAGAGAAAAGCTGCATATCCCATGGGGAGACCCTTCAAACCAGGCACATGGAGACACCATGATGGCTTTTGACACACGATCAGCCATGGTGTCACAAGGGATGATGGAGACCAGAGTGTTCCTGCAGTACCTGCCTTCAATCCGTGCCCTGTGGGCCGATAGTGGAATTCAGAACGCGTATGACCGACGCAGAGAGTTTCAGCTGGTGAGTTTCCCAACTGTATTTCTCTGAAAAGATGACTAGAAGTTGTAATTAATTTCACTTCTGTAATGTGATGCTTTTTTTGTGAAACTGAATATTTAGCAGGCAGTTGTTGAGCGGAAAATGCAGGCATTGAATGATTACCTTTTGATGACATAATAAGAGAGCATACGTTTTTGAAAAAACTGCAGTATTAATTAAGAGAGTGGATATTATCTTAACTGTCTTAACCACATAGCATGAAGGTGTAGGCACTTTAGGCTATTGTCACCTCTTGTGGTGGAAAAAGAAGCCTCTTAAAGACTTTTAGAGACCTCAACTGAAAGTTTTGAACATTGGTTTGCTGAGATGGTGTGTGTATATCTAGGAGGATGTGTAAACCACATCACTCTTCAGGCCTGTGCATTCTTCATCTGTCTGTTTGAGGACTTCTGAAAGTAAATGATTGCTACTCCTGTTTTTCTTTTTTTTGTGTGTGTTTTTATTAGCTAGCTTATCAGTTTGGTTGGGTAATTTTCGGTTTTCCCCAATAAATCTCAAATGATTCCTCATTAGGGCCTGACATAAGCAAGTGCCATCTTAGCAACTTCAGACTTCTCTAAATGCTCTCAGTTCCTAGTGCATTAGTTCCTCATTTTAAATGTTGATTTCACCAAAGTGCTTTACACCCCGTAACCGACTTTTACTATTATGATTTGTAGAGATTACAGAGAAAGAGAAATCCCAGATAGAGGCTGTTTCATATGTTTTCCCATCATTCCTTAGTAAAATTGAGGGGGAGGAATTAGGGCTGTGGCATTTATACATCACATGGTCACAATCATTCACGCTACATGAGTCACCTTATGTCTCTAGTGCTGTAGTACTAATTGTGACCATTTAACATGCATTGCAAGTGCAAACTGGTTATTTTCACTTTTCATTCATTGTATGATTCCAACATGAATGGCTGTTCATTGTCATCCAAAATGACATGACCGTAGCCGCCTAAGGCAGCTTTATGACTTGAACTCTCTTTAGAACATGTATACCACAATATTTTCCTTTGCAGGAGTTTATTTCTGCCATCATCGGATGTCATGCACAGATAGTTTGCTTTTTTGCTGAGGTTTAAAGGTGGTCTTTTTACCCATTTTTAGTGATCCTTTCAGCATAGGCAAGTTGGAACTTAAGCTTAGAGCAGTGGATGCATGCTGTCGAGGACAAGAAACAACACGACACTGAGCTGCTTTACTACAACCCAGATGTATGGAGCTGATAACAGGCTTGGTCTGCTCGTGGCCTATCTCAGGAATCTCCATTTGTGTTGAACCAAAGCTGGTCGAAGGCAATTTTGTCTGTTACTGTTGAAGTTTCCAAACAGCTCGGCCGTTAGTAGACGTCTCTTTTCTCGGCTCTGTCACAGGCTCGGGTGATTTGCATGCACTCTGTGTGAATGGAGGCAACAAAACAAAAACACTTTTGTGCCCTGTAATCCACAAACCACGTGTGTCGAGTGCAAAACATTATCAGGCTTCCTGCTCTCACAATTCTGCCCCTCCAGCCTCTGGGGTTATGGTATGTACCCGACATACAACAAAACAAAACTTGTTCTAGATTCCTGCAGCCAAGATCCCTTTGCCTCTTGCCCCTCCTCATCCCCCCCACCCCCTCCACTTATTTCTAGGCATTGCATAATCCTAATCCACTGCCTTATTCTTTGTTGTTCTGCTCTCACTGCCCCCAAAGTGCAGCGCTGTCATTTATCTTCTTCGCTTGTCTTTTTGACGTCTGCTTTGTGCTAAAAAGCCAGCACATAGTTTATAACTGTCAAATTCAGTTTGGTGTTTCGTTACAAGGTTTGCTTAGTCATTGAGGTTCATTTTAATCCCACTCACTGGAGGCTTAATCTGATTTTAGTAATGCTTGCGAGACGTGCATTTTCAAAATGCAGACTGGCTGTTCGATTTAGACGGTCATGCTGCTTTACAAAACAAAACAGTTTTAAGCACTGTACATCTCTCCAGCATTCCCTGCGGGAATCATGATCTCTGCAGATTCACCGGAAGAGATATTTTGATTCACCCAAGTGGGCTCTGTCTTGCTTTTCCAAACACTTTATTCTGTGTTGTGCACACACCATATAAGGATGGATAGGAAAGCATTTAGGAGTTCGGTTTTGGTTTTTGTAGTACTCTTAACTACTGTGTGTAGGTGTCATTGTTGAGTGTAGAGCGCTTTGGGGAAGCTGACAGGCCTGAAGTCTCAGGCTGGCCTGTCTTTCGCCTTACCTTCATTTCGGTCTGAGATTACTAGGATCTAGGAAAAGTATTGCATGATCCGTGAAGGAATGTTGAGCTGTGATTTAAAACGATGATTTGTTTTGCTCTCAAGTAAATCTGAGGCCCAGGGAAGGTGATATTTCATGGACCTTCACTTAGGGGTGGGCGATTTGGAAAAATGATAATATCGAAAATTTTTCTGTGGAAATAACGACTCATGATTTTTATCCCGATTCTTTTTTTTTTTTTTTTTTTTTTAAGTTGGTTTGACTATTTTGCAAATTACAGAGGTAGGGGGTTGGCGATATGGAAAAAAATATCATATTACATTTTTTTATTATTTTAATCATGATTCTTTGTCATTGATTTTACTATTTTGCAAGTTGTTTGAGCAGTACAGACAAACTAATTTGCCTTTTTTATAAAAACAAAGCCTTTCAAAGTAACAAAGTGTAAAATAAAGAAGGGCAGATATTTAGGCCAACATGAGCAAAGATAAAAATCATTGTCATTTTATCTTTGTTATTCTAATAGACACACATTACAAATAAACATAATATGAATAAAGCAAACATTGCTTTTATTGTTCAGGAAGAGGTGTATTCAGCAGTATTGAATTAACCAGCATGAAAGGTGAAACATTATATACTTCTACACTACATCCATCATTTACTCTCTCTCAGCTCGTTTTTATCTGAATGAGGTTCTTTTTTCTGTTGAACATTGTGTTAAATTCAATGAGGACCAGCTACTGTTACTCACAATATCTTATTTTGTGTTTAGCACAAGAAAGAAATTAATACAGGTTTGGGACAACATGTGAGTAAATAATGACACCAATTCTAATTTTTGAGTGAACTATCCCTTTAATGACTAGCGGCTTCTAATATACTGGCACGTTTCTCTTGATTATTTACTTTCACTTTAGACACAAGCAACTGTGTTTAACGCTGTGTGTTTGTGATAGTATTACCACAATCACACGTGATAAATATCTTTGTTCAGTAATGAGGTGCTATTTGAAAGGCGCTCTTCAGGTGTACATGCTGGAAAAGGGCATCCAGACAGCACACATATGAAATGTTTTATCGGCAAGACTCTAAAGCGAATAATGTACTTTTGTGATTGTGAATAAGTGTCCGGTGAGTGTAATTCAACCATTCGGATTCGGAGCACGGATTTCCGTCATGGGACGGGCTTCTGCCAGGCGATTCCAGTCTCTGTAGGGATATGACTCCCTTGGCTGCAGTGGAGCGAAGCGGGGTTTAAACACCTCGTTAAAACTCTCGACAGAAGATACTCTGTGCCGTCGCGATCACATTTTTCAAAAACTGCGCTGCCAGACATGTACAAGACATAACCTGAAAAAGTTAACATGCTCGTGTTTCTTAGTAAGAACTTTGAGTAAATTCATATCCATATAGTGACATGACAAGATCACTAAATCACCTCATGCAACTTTTAAAATCAAGTAATGCACCCTTCTTTCAAAAATCTCTCACTTGTAGTTAGTGAACATATTTACTGTACAAAATTTGTCAGTGGACTATGAGCGCAAAAAAAAGAAAAAATCGTTCATTAATCATAATCGAGTTAAGTGCTCAATTAATTGAGATTTTGATTTTTTGGCCAAATCACCCAGCCCGATATGACATTATTAAAAAAACCATGTATATGAGGCAATTTTTAGGTCTCTCCAGAGACGCTCAGTTGGGTTTAAGTCAGGGCTCTGGCTGGGTCATTCAAGAACAGTCACAGAGTTGTTGTGAAGCCACTCCTTCATTATTTAAAGCCGTGAGCTTAGGGTCATTGTCTTGTTGGAAGGTAAACTTTCGGCCCTGTCTGAGGTCCTGAGCACTCTGGAGAAGGTTTTGGTCCAGGATATATACTTGTATGCCTGTACTTGGCCGCATTCATCTTTCCCTCAATTGCAACCAGTCGTCCTGTCCCTGCAGCTGAAAAACACCCCCACAGCATGATGCTGCC
>JAUMHQ010000048.1:5931923-5941923 GCA_032361165.1 Enteromius paludinosus
ATAAATATATATATATATATATAATATATATATATATATATATAAAATATGAAATGAATATGAAATGAAAAAAATCAAATTCTATAATATTTTACATTTTTGAGCAGATTTTGCATTTGAAAGCATTTGTTAGCTTCCGGCTTAGCTTCAGATGTTGCTGAGTTAACCGGACTTCCTTTTTAGCGTTGCTCAGAAACTGATATCCTGGCCTGCACTGACCATGTTGTTCCTTTGTGCCCACACCCTTCATTGAAGATGAACAGTACAGTGTGGCTATGGCTTCATGCCAAACTGGGGGAGGGTTACCGGGGACTTTTTTTTTATGACATAATCCCCTCTCTACTAACAGTCACCTCGAAAGTCCTGCATGCACTCCTCATAGACCTCTGTTAACTTCAAGATGCAAATAGATGCTGTAATGGTTTGCAAGGGTATTTTCTTTCTTTCTTTTTTTTCATGTGGTGTTCTCTCTCTGATTGACTTCCCACAGAAGTTTGCTTTACAGTTTCATCGTGTGCTGAGATAGATGAGAATTGTGAAGGAAGCAGAACAGAACTCCTTCCTACTGTCCTGTCAGCGTGCCAGACTTTTGAAATTGCAAGAGGCTAGTTGGTCCGTTGTACGTCTGAGCGTCACGGAACATTAACACAAACTGTTGCTGTTTCCTGCGCAGCTTGTTCCTGTTACTTAAGATTTTCTTTTTCCAAACCAGAGCCCGCCTTGTGTTTTCTTCTTTATCCCTGCTTGTCCATTTTCTAGTGACCTGTGTTTGCTGTTGGCGTGCCGCTTCTTAGACCAGCTGTCACGAATTCATGGCTGAAGCAGGAGGCGGTGCTAGTACAGTCAGCACTATAAACTGATGCAGATAACCAATAACACTAGAGAATTTCCCCTACAGGGATGAACAAAAGATGCCAGTAACATTTGCCTTCCAAATAGAGTATGCTTCCTGTGAGAGATTTTCTTGAGTCATGTCCGTGTGTTCTCATGTAGAATGTGGCCCTCATTACATTGAGTGCTTATGTCTGCACATTTTACATGTTTGCAGATTGCCAGGTGTATTTGAGAACATTCAACTGTAATAACCTTTTTTTTTTTTCATGAAGACCAAATACATAAAGTATGAAGAAAGGAAGATTGTTATTATGTCTAGTTGGTGCTCAACTGTTTTTATTGTCAGTTCTCAGTGCTTTAATAACCTGGCCAATTCTCTCTGCTCTTTTTTTTTCATCCTCACAGGGTGAATCGGTGAAATATTTCTTGGATAACGTGGACAAACTTGGAACACCGGTAAGCATGTGGCTGTCAATTTCTTTCCTAACATGTTCTTTCTTAATGTAATATTTATGTTTAGTATCAATGTTCATTTAATGTAGATGCTCTTACGTTTTAAAGACTTTTTTGTTCACACTTTTTTCTCTATTTTTTTAAGTCAGCTCTGCAGAATGTCTTTTAAATGTGCTAAAACGTGTTAATGGACCCTTATTGCAAATGGAAAGCATTAACAAATTAGCCAAAGTGTGTAATAAACAAAGACGCTTTCATCTTTGTAAATGGAAACATTTCAATTCTGTGGAGATTTGTGGGCACACATTCCTCGTAGGCCTGGAAACTGATGAGATGGAGATTGACCTTCATGACAAAATCTCATATGTCTTTTGTAGCAGTTTAGGAATACACTGTCTTTTTAGTCTTTTAACCTGTGGTTTAAAGGGATATTCCCCCTAAAAATGAGCATTCTGTCATCATTTACTCACATTAATGCAATGTCACCTGGGGATATTTTTCAAGCCCATTGTATTTGAACAAACAATAAAAACAACAATTAAAAACAATATTTCATTTTTGGGTGAGCTACTCCTTTAAATTCATAGTAAATACCTAAGAATCTCAGTCTACTTGAGGAGGCTTGATTCATTTCATACTGAAAGGTTAGCAAGTACAGTACTGAAACAGCTAGCATCACGGTCAACAGCAGCATGAGAAATCACTTGATATGGTTCAGTTGAGCAGTGGATGAATGGCAAATTCTGAAGATGAGGTGAGATTGATGAATGCCCGTCTGTTTGTTCCCTCGCAGTGCTGTGGGGCGTTACAGGGTTGCCCTGTTCACCAGCCAGCATAGACAGAGAAGCGAAACTAGCCCTGCTAACATCAAAGGGTCATGTGTGTCAACCCTTTCCCATAACACTTTCAGTAACACCTTTTCCGCGTAACGGCTCACCAGTTTAAAGTCTAAGATAGTTTGAAAGAATCAGTCTTGAAGACCTGGTGTGTCATGAGGCTGTGTGATTAAGGATGGCCATGTGACAGTTCCTCGTCTGCTCATGAGGGTTTTCTTACTCCTTCAGATGATCCGTGTGCTCACACTGATGAGGAATGATAATAATTGCCCCAGTCCCATTTCAGCAATTCGTTTTCAAAGAAATCCTTTTTAGAAAGTTCCAGCACTTTTTGGGATAACTAGTTATTAAGGTTTCTCTGTTTATGGTCTGTATTTGTTCCCACGCCCTTGGCGTTTGTATATGAGGCGTGTGTTGACAGATTAGTTTTGAGCCTTGCGTCTGTGCAGCTGTCACAGCATCAGTGTTGGACTGATGCACGAGGCGCCATTGCAGTTCCCTTTGCGTCATGTGACTTGCCGCCTGCCGCTCATGTTCTCTCTCAGTACTGAGCGGATGTTTGCGGTTTTGTGCTCTTTCTAGACGCTGCTGACTGCAGTAAATGTGATGATTAGTATCTCAGCTTTGACTCCAAACTGCTCTGCTTTAGGACCAAAAAAAGTCAGATAACCCGTTTAAAGGCACGTCCTATGAAACGGGCACGCTCAGTCATTCTGTTCAAATCACTGATGCCGCATCGGGAAGAGGGAGCGAAAGGACAATTCATTTGTTTCCCTGCATATCTCACTTTCTGTATTACTCTCCTTGACGTCACTATGTCGCACGGTCTCTGTTCCCGTGTCTGTTGCTCTGACTTTGGTTCTGAGAAAGAGGAAGCGGAGTTGAATGTGCACTGCTCTGGTGGCATGCCTCAGACTGGCCCCCTTTTTTTTTCTCTTAAACTCTTCATTCAGCCACGTCACAGTAATGTGGACCCACTTCTGCAATCATACCGTCGACAAACAGGAAGGGGAAATAGTGCGTGCTTCCGAGTGTGTTCAGAGAGGGAAATGGCCACTTGACTCTGTTGGAAAGTATGAGTTTGTTTTAGTTTACAATCATCCTCCTCGGATGGATGTATTGTGGGTGTCATGTTTGGGGAGAGACAGACTTTAGAAGCCCAGACTCATAAATATTTGGGAGGGGATGAGGAAGAAGGGTTACCTCAGGCATGTGACAATATACAGGCGATGCAGAGCACATGTCACGGAGAGGTGTGTGTGTGTGTGTGGTCATAGAACTGAGTAGTAGATTTAATCTGAAGCTGTTAATGGAAAAAACAATAATCCTTATTTAACATCTCTGTTAAAATGAAGACACAAAATAATGTTCAGTTTGTAAAAACTAACCAAAAACATGTTGACACTTTCTAACAAAGTCATTTAAACCGATGAATCATGATTATTTGGTGCACAATACATGTATTCTATAGATGAGTATCCATGACGATAGGTCCTTGATGAATGTCTCGTCCACTCTAGGCAGGTGTCTTTGACGTCATCCTGTCTGGAATTTCAGATCTCTATTTCAGGCCTGATGTGTCAGCTCTGAGCACTGTTCTCTTATCGACTTCATATGTCTTGCATTTGATTTAGTGTAGAGTTTCATCTAATGCGTTTGGAGTGCATTTGCCCTTACACCCTATATTGACTTAGATCCAAATACACTTCTTTTTTGTTAATGTTTTACCCCCACCCCCAACCTCCATCTCTGGTATGCTAGCAATGTGGAGAATGAGCCATGAGCTGGCCGTCATAGTTGTTGTTTTTTTCCCTCCTTGCCCTGTCCCCAGAGTTTTATGTTCTACTCATTTCTTTTTTTTCCTCCTTAATGCAAAACAAAGATAAAATCCAAAATACTAAGATCACGTTTCTTTGTTTTTGTTTTTTTTTTAAGGCAAAATGTCATAACCTTTATTTGTTTAATTACATTTTATAAAATATATATATATAATCCTGAAAAAACGTTTAAGAATTGGCCATTGCTGCAGAATTGTGAAGAAGACTGTGTGTGAACATCTTTCGGGAAACTGCTAAAAACTGTCCGTGATGATTGATTTCAGGCATTCAGTTGGTTTAAAAAGAAAACCCAACATACCCATTTACAAAGTGTATGAATGAAGGTATATGATGCCAGATTTAAAAGGTTGTGTAGTGTATTCAAACAGGGGCCGTTTATTGGATATGTGGAAAGCAAACTGCTGTCACATGATTCCATTTAATGTCAAATCATGACCTCCGCATGCAAATCTCATTTCACCATTAGTCACTGGCCTGTGCTTGGAGCTCACATCTTCATTAAAAGCCATACTCCACAGTCCTTCGATTAGAAACATCAGGAAGAAAATAGCATTCATTTTTCCGTTTGGTGCCTATTCAACCCTAAAGTAGAAGTTCCTTTCAAATGTTTCTTTTCTAAGTGGTTGACGCCTCTCTGTCTATCTGTCTCTGCATCTGTACAGGACTATCTGCCAACACAGCAAGACATCCTGCTGGCACGTAAGCCCACCAAGGGCATTCACGAATACGACTTTGAGATCAAGAACGTACCCTTCAAGATGGTGGACGTGGGCGGCCAGCGGTCAGAGCGCCGCAGGTGGTTCGAGTGCTTCGACAGCGTCACCTCAATCCTCTTCCTCGTCTCGTCGAGCGAGTTCGACCAGGTGCTGATGGAGGACCGGCAGACCAACCGCCTCATGGAGTCGCTCAACATCTTCGAGACCATCGTCAACAACCGCGTCTTCAGCAACGTGTCCATCATCCTCTTCCTCAACAAGACAGACTTGCTGGAGGAGAAGGTCAAAACGGTGGCCATCAAGGACTACTTCTCCGAGTACACCGGGGAGCCGCACAACCTGGAGGACGTGCAGAAGTTCCTGGTGGATTGCTTCCGGAACAAGCGCCGGGACCAGCAGCAAAAGCCCCTCTACCACCACTTCACCACTGCCATTAACACGGAGAACATTCGCCTGGTCTTTCGCGACGTCAAGGACACCATCTTGCACGACAACCTCAAACAACTCATGCTGCAGTGATACTGGTCCAGCCATTAGCCTTCAGATCTCTCCGAAATAACCCTCTTCTGCCCAGAAGAAACTGACTCTGATGTTTGTACTCCACACAGTAACCTTTCTGAATAGCTCTGACGTGCTTTTATGCGAAGAAGGCAGCCTAGCCTAGCGGTCTGTCGGGAGCACGAGACGGCGGCGCTTCGAGGAGAGAGCAGTTCTGGTGCTCACACTCGTCCCGCCAAGAGAAGCTGTACGTGTCACCCTCTCACCGAAGGTGCCAAACGCAATGCGCTCCTCCCTCAAAAAGAGGAGAGAAGCGGGATGAGAGATCCTAGCACTGTTCTTTGATCTGTTGCCTTTGAGCCTTTTATTACTGACCAAATAGCAAGATGATGCAAATGCTGTTTTAACCTTTTAACAGGAACTATGTTCTGAGCCTTTCTGTCAATGCCTGCCTGGCCTTAATTTCCCCCCTCCCAGTTTGATTGGTGTTTTTTTTTAACGTGCAGATTTCTAATCAATTGTAAAAAAAAATTTTGAATCGAGTTTTGTTGCTTTTTTTTTTTTTTATATATATATATATATATATATATATATCTATGAATATATTTACCGATAAACTTATTAAGTTATGTTTCGAAGGTTTACACTCTTGATTTTCCTCTGCTGATGGATAACGCTCACGATTCGTACCACTTGACAAACTGAACTTATCCTGTGGTTAGCCACGCTAGGCCAGCTGATCGATGCAGTGTGCATAAACAGCGTAAACTCAGGGGCTGAATGTAGACCACTTAAGCGCGACTTCAGGAACATCCACTAACTGTAGCTCTCCATCGGTGGCTGGAAATCACATTTCCGTGCTGGCCTGCAGAAGACATCCTCCGCTCTGCCCTATAGGTAGAATCTGGAAGTACATCTTTATCCATTAGGGAACGAAAAACGGTTTCTTGTTAATTTATTTGCCTCGTTTTTAAGTCCTTTTTTTGTTCGCAAACAAACTAAACTGGCTTCTCTTTCAGACCCCTCTAACAAAACGCATCTGTATTTACAAGTGCCACGTGTTTAAGGTACCAATAATTTGAACAAATTTCCTCGTAAAGGATGGTTAGTACTTTGCGAACCTTGTTCCCTCGACAGTTGTGTGTATAGCTACTTTGTATAGTGCCATGTCCGCCCTGAATGCTACTGTTGTAGTAAGTATTTTATGTAAATAGTCTGTACCTCACCCACTCTTTTCTAACGGATATGTAACCTACACTGAAATGTAAAGCTGTGTTTTTTTTTGCCACTGTGCACCGGTAAATCCAGAGATACTGACTCCCTGCCCGCAGTTCGCCCCATTCAGGGTTGATGCGTCTCCGCTGAATGGGTGCCTGTATATGTCTATCCATTCAGATGGCGGCAGAGCGCTCTTTGTCTGGTGTCGAATTCTGCCTTACGCCCCTGGCTCAAGTCCCGGGAGGCTCGTGAAAAGCAAGTATTACGTCTTCACTCTCCACTGACAGTGTCCTGTGTTTTCTAGTGCCATTCACTGCCCCCCAACGCCAGGGAACCGGGGCATGGCGGAGCGTTTGTTGCCTTTAGTGTCCGACTTTAGGAAAGACGTAGTATCCGTCTTAGTATTTCTCTTCACAATCTCGAACCGTTCCAAGCACAAGATGCTGGCTGATTGAAGCCAATTTCGGCGTCTTTTGGTGATGCTGAAGTACGGAGTATCAAGCTCTTGTATTTGCTGCCTAGTTCTAGCATGCCGAGTCTTAAAACGTTGTATTATCTGCCTTCGAGCTTGAAGACCTTAATAAAGCAAGTGTCGTGTACTTGCCACAACCCAAAGGAATAGCTGAAGACTCTTCCCGAGTCCAAGACTTCCTGCATCTGGGAGCCTTGAGGGCCAACCCAAGTGCTTAAGCGAAAGATGTCTCTGTCTGCTGTAGCCTTGACAGACCCGTCGGAACGCTCCTAACGAATGCTGCAGATAGATGCACTACTTCAGCTGTATTCCTGCAGTTCTGTTGGCTTTCATTAGTCGTTCACGTTCGTTTTCTTCGCTCTTCCTCAAAGGATGGTGTATAAAGGAGTCTTTCTCACTGTAACGTGATTCTGATCGGAGATGGCTGATTTGTTGTTTTCGGTTTTGCCCAGATAATCAAGTTTGATTATTAATAATTATGCAAGAGTTATTATACCTGCCACAAAGAATTCCCAGTGCCTCCAGTTTGATGCCTCAGACATTTCTGGTCCTTTTTTTTTTTTTTTGTACTTAGGTTTGTTTTTTTAATTTGATTCATGTGGATGCTTTTAAGTCCTCATATCAAAATAATTCATACTAAAGATTTCTCCACTCTTGTGCTCAGTACAGAATATAGACATGCTTTCATTGTACAGTCTAACCTATGCTTCCTCATTCTTCATCATTGACCCAATAAAATCATTTTGCAAAAACTGTCGTTTTGATGTGCGTTTTTATTTTGGGCTGGGAATAACTAAGCAATTCTGCAACTTGTTTTAATTCCAACAAATATGAACGTGCAATTCCATTTGTGAACACTAGGTTGTAGTGTTATACCACATTTATCCAAGTTTTTACTTTTTCTCATTTACATGACATCAAAAGATCAGATCTTTTATTTAAACGATGCATCAATCATTTCATATTAATTTAACTTAATGGGTGTTAAAAATAGTGGGGTGGTGTTTGGCAATGTACACTACATGCTCAAGTATTGGGACACCCCCTACTAATAAACAGTTTTGAATGTTGTCATTTCCATAAGTACTTATCTTAATGTTTAAGCATATGATTAAGGGTATTTGTGTACTGCTGATTACAGCAACAGTTTGGACCGGGCCCTATTTTAGCTTCTGTGTATAAGGCAAAGGTTTATAAAAAAAAAAAAGATAGAAAGAAATGCTTAACTTGTCTTTCTGCAGACCAGTCATGAATCAATCATTTCTTTTTGAACCTTGCCTGATACACGGAAACACGGTCATGTTAAAATAGGGTCCTGTACAAACTTGTTTTAATTGGCACACGATTCCCTAGAACATCTTTATATGCCTGAACAATGAGATTTGTACTTGTGGAAATTATAAGTAGTCTAACCTGTTCATTAGACGGGGGGGGGGTTGTCCCAATACTTCTGTCCATATAGTGCGTGTCATGAATATGTAGACAATTTTATATTGCACTTTAAGGAACTCCGTGAACTGATGTGATAAAATTATAATTTAGCGTCATGCATGATTCAGCAAAAAATAACGTGCACAGGGAATTTTCAATGTGTGTTTATGGGGCGAGGCATTCCAGGGACTTTACCCTCCTAAGATACCAGACTGCTGTCTCCACAGGGTGAGCTTACTCTTACTGCATGAGCTGCGTTTATCTTCTGTAGAACAGCAACATGACTCTGCTTTTTGTAAACGGTCATGTGTTGTGACTGCTTCATAATGTAGGCCACTACAATATGACGTGCTTACGTGGTGTCCCCAATGAGGATAAACCTGTGAAGTATCAAAGAATGACAGGACTCTTATAAGAATCATTGCTTTTATTCCACATTGAACATGTACTGTCATTGCAATATTGAGAACAGAAGTGCAGGGTCTCACTGTCTGCATTACAGTAAAAAAAAAAAAAAGGATGCACAAATTGTCTTCTCATCAAAAGTACAAAACCTAAACAGACTGTATTTAAATGCATGCGCGACAAATTTAAATTAACATAAGAGGTACACAAGATTTCAAGTCATTAGGTAAGTGCTTCAATGGGTTTTACTTACAGACTCATCTCATATGCAGTACATGGTGCTAGAATACATTTCGTTATTTTCATTTCACTAGTGCTCATATAGCCTACTGTCATTTCTCTCCATCAAATCACCCGTTCTTCTGTCATTCGTGTAGTGAATCACGCACACACAAACACACACACATACTACAGTCAAGATGCTTATTCAGTGTATTGTTTTCAAGGCCGATTCTCAGACATTTTTAAGGACCTCCTCACCATTGATGTACATTCAAATAATGAAGCAACTGTATGTAGTTTCCCCCCCCCCCCCATGTACTTAATTGCGACTCTGGAACCCAATATAGTTGAGTGGAACTCACAAGTGTGCACATATCACTGTAGTTCTACCAATGTATATCCGTACACGGGCATTAGTTGATAGCGAAAACCTTTAAGCGGAATTTCGCACCAAACATACACCTAGATCAGAACAGTTTTTCCGTGTTAAAAATTTATATAATAAACGAGTACACCATGCACCCATACTCCAAACCATGTCACTACAGTACACCTTAAGAGGTGTTTATATTCGGGCGGTTTAGACTGGTTTGGGTAGGTGGGTGATTCGCCATAGACATCAACGGAGAGAAGTAGCTCCGGCTACAATGTTCTTCCGCGAGACGGACGCACTTCTGTTGATGAACCGTTGGAGCGCCAAAAGTCACGAACTGCAGCTTAAAAAAAATACATACAGTTGTTCTCAAATAAGTATTTCAACTTGTACGTGTCTCAAGACTAGCGGTTTACGCCTTTTCCATTTGTTGACGCTTTGTTGCGTACTAGTAACGTTACACTGTTGTTTTTAAACGAAGGCGCGATAGACGGGCGTCTCGTGTTTATATTTAAAAGAACGCGTTTTATGTGAGCGGCCCCTTTAAACTTCCTGTTTGAAGTCAGAATTCTTTAACAAGGTGTTCTAAAGATTCATCCTACCTCATCAGATTTTTGCTACCTCATTTGAAAAAATAGGTAGTACAATTTGATATCAGAAAATGCTACCTGTTAAATGATGTTTTATTAATGTCTACACCTCAA
>JAUMHQ010000048.1:5944934-5962686 GCA_032361165.1 Enteromius paludinosus
ATCATACATCAATAGGAAGCTTATTTATTCAGCTTCCAGATCATGTATAAATCTTAATTTCTGAAAATTAACACTTAAGACTGGTTTTGTTGTCCAGGGTCACATATGTAACATTCAAAATAGTCGGGCTGTGCGTTAAAAGGGCCAGTTCACTCCAACATTAATAATCATTATTTGCTCAGCCTCATGTGGTATGGTATGTATGACACCGTCTTAAATCTGTGGAGCTCAAAAGAAGATATGTTTTAAAAATCTCCCAGTGTTTTTGTTTCTACAAAAGTTATGAGGTTTTGGATAAAAATAGACGAACATTTTTTTCAAAGAGTCATGTTTTGTGCTATACAGAAGAAGGAATGACACGAGGGTGATTAAATGTTGATGAGTATGCTGCACAGCGATCATACCTGGCGCAAGTGCTAGCAGGGAGAAGCATTCTCCTGTGGAGGCTATGGATGTGACGAGGGAACGGTGCTTGCTGAAGTACTGCGACAAGATGGTAACTGTAGGCAGGAAGGTAAGGCAGTAACCCAGGCCTGTAAATAAACAGCAAAGAAGGAGATGACAGCCACTGGTCCCTTCAACACAAGGGCCTCAGGTCAGTCTGAGGGGCCGGGCTCAAAGCACACCAAGAAACAGGCCGCTCTTGTCCGTAGCGCAAACTGGACAAAGGGCTGAAAGAAAACTGTATTTAAAAGAGACAGGGAGAAACAAAGATCGGCGAGGTTAAGATCAACTAATGATGGTGAGGAGGAAGTGTTTTGATATGTGGGGGAAGCTAGCAGTGCATCTTTTGAGAAATCTGAAAAACAAAACTGATTATGTGGTCACATTGAGTGTCAATTCGAATTTTAACAATTGGGAGCTTTTACACAAAGCTTTTTATAAAAATAACTGAAAGGGTTTCTCCATAAGTGCACTGGACAGCTTGAGCGTGAATAAATGATTCAACACAAATGAAATACTGAGTTGTGTTAGGATATTTAAAAGATATGAGCATTATGAGATATGTATGAAAAAACTGGTGCCTGGATATAATTGACAGCTTTCTTTAAAGAAGGAAGTTTGAAATGAGCCAAAGTTAACGTTTGGATAATGTGTTTAAATCCCACAACTGTATGCAAACACCCCAGCCAAAAACACCATCATACATCCTGTTCATATAAGGGTGTGTGCTTATAGATGCTGACAAGTCATATTCCCTCTCAGTCTAAGTGAACTGAAGAGAACCTCATGTTTACTAGGGTAAAGAGTAATGAAACAGAACACAAATATGGGTCCAAGTATACTATTTCAGAACACAAGATATTCTACTGCTCATAAGTTTGAGCTTGGTAAGATTAATTCAATAAAGATGCTCATCAAGGCTGCATTTATTTGATCAAAAATACTGTAAATGAGCAATACTGTGAAATATTACATATTAAAACTATTTTTCTATTTCAATACATTTTAAAATGTAATTTATTCCTCTGGTTCTAATAGGCTGATATGCTATTGCTTCCTATTATCAGTGTTGAAAACAGCCGGGCTGCTTGAAAGTTGTGTGTGCCTTTTTCAGTTTTGTGTGCAGGACTCTTTGATGATCAGAAAGATTAGCATTTATCCAGATTCTAAGAGCATGTATCTCCAAGAAACATGCATCACAAATACAAGCTGGATTTACCTGCAACGATTCCCATGGTAAAGTACATCTCAATGATGGAGTTGGTAAGGGCTGTTGTTATTGTACCCAGGCTGATCAGGAGTCCACCGAGCATGACGACCGGCCGAAAACCGAAGCGGTTACTCATCATTGTGGAAAGAGGAGCTGTGGGACAGAAGATGCCAGTCATAAACACTTACAATAACACTCAGACACAGAACAGCTGACATAGTGGCAGTTTTACAGCTCAAATTCAATTACAAACACGTTCAATGTATGCGCTTCCTCTTCACAACTGTCTGAACTCGCTTTTAATGGTGCTTTCATTTTTGCAGCAAAGGCACGAAGACAGTATCACTGGCCAAGTCACTTTCTATCTGAGCCTTGTGAGTGACTGGCAATGTTTGAACAAGAATGATCCTTTGAAGCCCTCTCAGCTGGAAAAACGTGAATCCATCCATTGAGTCATGCAGTGGTTGGGCTGCTTTGTCACTGGGCTAACTGAGTGAATCTCCAGTCAGCCGGCAGTCCTTACACAGCACAATTTAGCGCATGCACTAAATGGGCCACTGCTCGCTCTCAGCACAAATGCCAATATAAAAAGACGAGCTTGGGAGACAGAATCAGTTTGACAGGTTCACACTGAAAGAACTCAGTATCTTTTTTTGTGCATACTTTTAAAGGACAGTTGATCCGCCTCTTACCATCATTTCATTTGCGTCACATTAAAGCAAAGATATTTTGAAGGTGTTTGACAACCAAACATTTTTTTGGTGTCTGTTGGTTTAGACCGAATGGACCAAAAAAGGACCATTCCTTTTGGAATAACATGAGGGTGAGAAAATCCTGGCAAAAAAAAAGACCTTTTATTGGGCAAGTATCTCCCAGAGGCTTGAGAGTATTGCATTGAAAATGACAGATAAGATGACACTGCGTGTTTCTTAATTTTACTCTTTGTACCTCCCCCGCCTTTTGTGGTATGCCCCTTCTTTTTATAATGACCTGTTTTTACCCTCAACTTCCCTGAACTAAAGCAGAGTTGTAACTAACTCTAAGAGTAGTACAGAACAGCCTGTACAGGCATAGTTAAAGCAAAAACCTGTATTTAAAAACTGATTTAGGTCTGTGAAAAAACATTCACCAGACAACATTCTCAAATCTTTTTGTAATACCATGCAGTATTTCTCTCTTTTATAAACAGCACTTGTCTTGTGTAAACACTGTGAGGTACACCTAGTACTATCTTATTGTGTCTTTAAACGTCTAGACTGAATTACCTGTGAAGGCCATCACAAAGACACAGATGGAGACGACCCAAGACACTCTGCTGTTGGTTTCATTAAAATCTGTCATGAGGTCCTGGAGGAAGATCCCAAAAATCTTGATGATGCCATAGGTGAAAACCTCCACAAGGAAGAAGGCGGCAGCCACCAGCCAACCCCAGCCTCCATCTGGCACCTCATCGTACACGTTGGGTCTTGTGCAGCCCTTCAGGGCAGACATTATTCCGGTCATGATGCACACTGGTGTTTCTGCAAATGTGAACAAAGTTAGAGTACAGACCGTTTTAGATATGATGTCATTTCCACACTGGCTCTGATGGTGTGCCCTTGTCAACTCAACAGCGGGCTTCGTTTGCAAGCCACTCATGTCTTCAATCGGCTCTGTCTCCTGGATTATTTTACCTTTCAAGGTGCTAAAACTCAGTTTGCATCAAACATGTATTATGTAACCACTGTTAAATTGATTTTAGAGTTTATGTGGTTTATGAGGACACACATGTGTATAATGACATGGGTATAACATAGGTATTACAATATGTAGGTGATTTATGAGGACATTTTTAGTGTCCCCGTAATTCAAAAGGCTTAAAAATCATACTAAACAGTGTTTTTTTGAAAATCTAAAAATGCACACAGTCTCCTGTAAGGGGTAGGTTTAGGGTCAGTGTAGGGCAATACCACATACAGTCTGTACAGTATAAAAACCGTTACACATATGGAGAGACCCCGTAAATCACAAAAACCAACATGTGTGTGTGTGTGTGTGTGTGTGTGTGTGTGAAGGGTTCAGATTTAGATGAAACACCTCAAGTGCTGCGTGACATTTTCTTCTATTTTTATTTATTTATTTATTTCAGGCTTCTATGTTTACTTTTAGCTATTCCACTTTAATGGCAATAAAATACAACCTATTTGTTGCTATTACACTGAAATGACTGAACCTACACATAGGAAGGAGACTGAAAAAGGGCTAATTTTAGCAGAAAAAATACATTTATAGCCTAGCTGTATACATATCAATGCCTACTTTAATGTATAAGATGTGCACTGATAAACTTCTCAAGACATGGACTGTTTGAAGCAGCGAGACAGAATTATTGGCACTGTTACAAGTAAAAAAAAAACCAACCCGGCAGAACAGTTATCATAGGCGAGATAATAAGTCGCAATAAGTTTATCAGGGCATCTGTCCTCAGACGCAGTGCAGCAGCAGGACTGCGCTCACTTACTTCAACGACTCACATTACTGTCTGCGGAAACACTCAAGTTACTCGAAAAAAGTTAATTACATTCCCAGTAATGTTTTTAAACTGTATTTAAAAATATAAATATATATATATATAACATCTTAATGTCCATATCTTCACTAGACAAACGTGGCAGTCACGAGCGCCACAAATACAATATAGTTAAGTATAAATCGTTTCAACTTACCGAAACGTTGAAGAAACTGAGGAAAACTCGGAGTATCGAAAGAAAACAAAAAGCAAGAGAGCTAGCAGGCGTCTTTAGTTGAAGTGTCTGAACATCGCTCTGAGCATCAGTCACTTCTGAGGAGAAAGACAGCCGAGCGAAGACGACCCGGCTCAAATATGTCGTTTCTGGCTTATGTTTGGCTTCATTAACAATGTAGTTATAAACACAGAAATTATGAGTAGATCAGATATAACATGCCGGCTCTCTGTCTGTTTCCTCTTACTGAAGCTTGGCAGATTTTATACCGGCTGGAGCCGGTCTTCAGGCGCGCGCTCTCGACCGCTGTACTACAGACAGTCAGGAGCGCGCTGAGAAGTTCAAATCTCACCTGTCTGTGTTTACACAAGACAAAACACACGAAACACTCGCTTGCAAGAACACATATACCATGTTTGTTTTTTTTAATCCTGTATTTCAGTTATTATAAATCAACTGCACTTTGGGTGGGTTAACTCTATATATACGATTATTATTATTGAGGAGTTATTTAAAACCAGACACCTGTGTTCTGTGGAAGTACACATATTTCATAAAGTTTAGTTTCATAAGTTTAGTTAAGGTTAGCAGTCATTTTATGCACAACAATTTGAAACATCAAGGGTCTTGTGAGGATCACTGCAGTGGCCCTGTAAAGGCGCGAGCGCGCGCGCCTCGTGCACCCGCAGCATGACGGCAGCCTCTGCCGGGCGAAACAGGTTTATTCCAGTTCTGCCTCCAGCACGAGCTGCCTCATGGAGATTCCGCGTTCAGCCAGCCTTTAATGACACCTCGTAAATATAGAGTGAAAATCAACATTTAGTAACACCTTTCGAATAATTCCTTTAAACAAATGTTTATTACGTTCTTGTTTTGTTTTGTTTTTTACTGCCGGTGTGACGTCACTCGCGCAAACTGCCTGTTTCCCGTATATATATAAATCTATTCCAACGCTGCTGACGTCATGCGGTTGAAGCGGCAGATGAATAACTGTAACCTAAGGTTTTTCCTCTATATGTGTCTGTTGTTGTTATTATTATTATTATTATCATCATATTACTTAATTTATTTAAGTTGTTATTTTTATAAATGTATTGTTTTTGTACATGAAACTTATTTTCTTTTTTTTGTGAAAGTTTTTCCTGTTCTGTCCTTCATGTATCTGTTTACTGTTCGCATATATGAATAAAAGGCAAACGTTTAAACACCAAGCACTAAATCTGCAACATTTTACATCCCAATGCTTCTTTTATTTTCAAAAAACTTGCTTGCTTCCAGTTATAAAGTTAAATGATCTTTTGAATCCCAGAGGTCTTCTAAATCATTTGTCATTGCCAGTGATCAGATTATGCATTAATCTTTTCTAGGTGTCCTTACAGAGGACCTGAAGTTTATAGTGAGAGATAAGTAACTGTTATCTAAATGTCTTTCATAATTATTAGTGCATGTGTTGCGATCAGCACACTAAACAAAGCAGCATTGTTTCTGGTTTCTAACTACAGTTGTCATGGATTAATAGAGTATCTCAAACCTTTTTTTATGAGTGTACTGGACACATTAGTGTGCAGTACACTCTGGAATTTAATTGAATTGAATTAGTCCAATATTCAGTAACGCCATCAATTATCCTGGCTTGCTCTGTATGAAAACATTTGTCTAAAATAAATATTTAGATTCTAGTATTTTATAGATATTTTATACGAACCCTCTGACATTAGATCAAGTCAAGTTTTCTTAACTCCTGTTTGAGAATATAAAATATTTGTGCTTATGTTGGATTTTTCTATTTCTATGTTTTTTTTCTAAGATTGTTTTTCATAGAAACCTTAGCAGGATTAATAATTATCATCACAATACTCTGTTACATACTAGAGTTCACCATAACAAGAGTTCATATGATCATTATATGCTGACTTACAATGTCTGGTTAAATTATAGCACTGTGTACCCTAACAAACAAGGACACAGTGCAGCTCCTTGTATGAAATGCTGACCAGTGGCCATTTTAACTTTACTACAATGTGAAAGCAAAGGTGAAAGTATAGTACTGAGTTGAAGCACATATAAATACATGACTGTTAAACATGCTGGTCTGATAGATCGATAATAGATGGTTGATAATGGATTACTTAAATGTCTTTTTAATAAAGAAGCTTAGGAGTTACTGTTTAAGTATTATGACTATAATTTCAGTAACTTCCAGAAGATGTATCACAGGCGTCTGTGTCTATGCCAAACCCAGTTTATATAAGCAGTCAGTTTGTAGCAGAATATTGTTCAGTACCTTGGACAGCTCATTTATCACACACACCAGGGCTTTTTTGATTTTCAAATGTTCTTATGCAGATACTTGATGATAGGATAGCCTTAAAACGATGGGTTACTTGGGTAACCTAGTTCTGTGAATGAAGTCAACACGCCACAGTATGGGTCAGCCACGTTAGGGATGAGCTGTCAGGAGATGGTATATCAGATTAACCACGCCCTGCTTGCAATCAAGGTCTATAAGTACAGGTGCGAAGCAGCCGGCCCTTTTTTTGCAAACTAGTGACAAAAGTTCCCTGAGTGACCACGCCGTGTGGGTATCGCTCAACTGTGTACCGGACAAGGTCAGGAGGGGAGAACCCAAGCAGTCATTTAGTTAAATCAGAGAGATCTCAGCTCCTTGATACTGATTATATAAGGCAGATCATGTCTGTTCTGCTGTTTGCAAGAGCAAGAGCAACTGTCGTTTAGACAGTTGTAGCAACATCTAGACGATAGAATCATGAACCTCACTCACCCTCTTAACCGATGAGATAGACAAAGGAATGCAGTCTTCAATGTGAGAAATTCCAACCAAATCTTATGTAATGGCTCAAAAGGCGGCTCTGTCAGAGTTTTCTAGACAACATTAAGATCCCATGATGGAATCAGCCGGGCTCGAGATGGACACAGCCTGCGAGCCCCCTTTAGATATCGCCTGACAAGATGTTGAAATCCAACTGTGTTACCTCCGTAGCCTGCATAACAATCAGATATAGCAGCTACATACCCTCTCAAGGTTGATTCCGTTACTCCAGTTTCCAGCATGGATTGGAGAAATTACAAGATTGAATCTATCTCACAGCAAAATGGGTCTATGTCTATGGACTGACACCAATTTGAAAACCTTTTCCATCTAGAAGCATAAAGCCACCTTGTAGATGGGGCTTTGGCTGCTTGTAGAGTCGTTAGAACTGCTTCCCCGAGGTTTCTGTCTGATTCCCATCTAGTGGCCAGATGTGTAACCTGTACTTCCCTGGATTCAGGTGGGATATCTGACCCTGAGCCAGCATATCCCGTTGACTGGGAGATGCCATTGTGACCCTTTCAGAGAGGCTATTAAATCCGGCATCCATGACTGTTGAGGCCAATCTGATGCCACCAGCAGGACTTTGGCCTTCGCATTCCTCACTTTGGCTAGGACTGCAGGCAGAAGTCAGAGCATCCAGCCCTAAGGGTCCTCTGGGGCCCCACCAATGAATACCACAGATGACAATGTGTGGTTTCCTGCGTAGCAAAGATATCTACTTTGGCCTTCCCGAACCGAAGCCAGATGGCCTGTACCACTATTGGGTGAAGCCGCCATTCTCCTGGCCTGGGACCGCCCCTTGACAAGAGGTCTGCTGCTACGTTGTCCTGTCCTGGCAAGTGTACAGCCCTCAGGGACAGCCCTCGAGCATGTGCCCATAACAGGAGATCCTGGGACTTCCTGTGTAGGAATACTGAATGACTCCATCCTGGTGATTTATGTACGATACGACAGCTGTGCTGTCTGAACGAATAATCACTTGCTTCTCCTGAAGCTGAGGAAGAAAATGGATTAAGGCTTGAAATACGGCCTCCAGCTCTAAGAGGTATATGTGCACTCCTATCCAGGGGGCATCCCATTTCCCTTGTACTGGATTGCCTCACCAAACAGCACCCCAGCCTGCTTGTGAGGCATCTGTTGTTATGGTCTCCCTTGAACATTGTGGGCCCAACTTGACTCCCTGCTTCAGGAGTTGAGGAGAGTTGGAGTTGCCTGGAGTTGAGAGCCACCATTTGACTGCTGAAAGACAATCCTGGTCTCTTGGAATCATTCGCTGTCCATTTTTGCATGGACTTGCTTTGTACTTTGCCAGCCATTGCTGCAATGGGTGCATGTGAAGCAAACCTAATGGTACCACCTGCCGCCATTAGGCCAAGCAGTCTCCGGCTCAACATCACTGTAACCTGGTCCTTGGGATGTGGAAATAGGCATCTTGGAGATCCTCTGTTTTGAACCAATCCCCTTGTCTGATGAAAGTTAACAGGGTTGAAAGACAAAGCATCCGGAAGGGCAGCCGCTTCAAATGATGATTGAACTTCTTGAGATTTAGGATGGGCCGAAGGCCCCCATCTTTCTTTGGAATCAGGAAATAGGTTGAATAAAACCCTTGCCATATTGATTCCAAGGGCAGGCATGTTATTGCTCCTTTCCCTAAAAGAACTGACACTTCGTCTTCCAGAGATCTGCAGTGCATCCCCTTTTTTAAAACAGTCGGAACAATTACCTTGAAATTGGGGTGGCTTGAATTTGAATTGGAGCCTGTATCTGAGCTCCAAGGTGCTCAGCACCCATGGGCATTGAGTGTGTTGCCGCCAGTGGAAGAGATGTTGACCGGTAAAATGTGGGACCGGAGGATGATAACCGTCATTGACTGTTTCTTCAGCCTGCTGCACGTGTGCTGGAAGGCTCTGCCTGCCATGCTCTACGAAAGGACTGCCGGACTCCTTGACTTCGTCTTGTGGATACCTGAGCAGCAGACCGGCGGTGAGCTACAAAGGCTTGGCGATTCTGCCCGAGCCCAATTACTGTTCCCAGTTAACGTGCGTAGCACAGGATTTACTGGAGCTCAAACCACTGATCGGGTCAGTTCTCTTGTCCTACGAGACTGCTCCAAAGTGGCCTCTACAGGGGGTCCAAAGACTTCCCCAAGCACTAATGGGGCTGCCATGACCGCCAGGCAGTCTTGATCCAACAAGTTAGCTTGAGCCATACGCGACGGACTGCTTGAACCATATTGGCCATGGACTGCCCCAGGGCTTGAGCATGCGCACATGTTCCTCGGATTAGCATATCCACAAATCGCAATGCTTCTGGGATGCTAGAGAAGTGAGTTTGTGCATGCCAGTCTTGCAGACAAGGCAGAGGCATGATAGGCTTTACGCAGTAGACTGTCCACTATCCTACCCTGCTTGCTAAGGTGTGTGGCGTCCCTTCCAGTCCTGGTCATAGCTCCAGCCAACATAGCAAATGTGGGTCCAATCTGAGGAGCTGTAGCAAGCCCATAAGTTGCTGCCCCTGCCAGGTTACCTAGCGTTGTCCTAGGCAGTGCCGTGGAACTAGGGGCCTTCCAGGAGTACTGCAACTCCATTATAAAATCAGAAAGTATTGGCAACCCCTCTGATTTTTGACGTTGAGGACCTCTATCAAACACTGTGATTGATGTTGAGGTAGTCTGAAAAGGCAGCTGCTCTTGAGATAACTGCTTTGTCTGAAGGGTCTATGAGGTCTCTGAAGCACTATACTCCATTTCTGACTCAGAGATGACCTCTGGATCAGAAGGCCCAGCCTTTTCATCTCTTTTAAACACCCCAGAAGCTGTTACCGATAGCTCATCAGGGTGGCGGCATGATGGCAGCTCCAAATCTTGAGGCTCTGCAACCCATTGCTGAGCTTCCAACAAAGTGTTCAGAGTTTCTTGCATACCTTGCATTTACCTCTGAAGGTACCTGAAGGTATCTGACCAGGACCATTATCTCCTTCTACATGCTTGCGTTTATGAGCTTGTTTACATTTTACCTCTTCCTCCTAAGGATCTTGCTCAGACTGAAGTGGCTGCAGGCATCTCAGAGGGTACACCAGCGGTGCCCTCCTCTTGCATTATACAACAAGCAAATTTGATTCAGTTAGATAGCTTTCGTCTCCAGAGACGAAGAGGCCTCTTTGTCTGAATAGCAGCAAGCTCCCACACTGTAATCCCAAATCAGTGTTTGTTATTATAAATATGGCTTTGAAATTGCACAATACTATTATAAAAACATATTGTGGCGGGAACCGATCAGCGTCGCCCTGGCAACAAAAGATCACCACCTGGAACTCGTTCACGGCAGGAACCATATAAAAGCAACACCCAAACAAGGAAGTAATGAGCGATGTCTCCATGCTACATTGAGGAGTGACTTACCTTTATCCTTTTTACAGACAAGACGGCGTGAACGAGACGCCCGGGCCACAGAGAGACTCAGGAGCACCATTCACCATCACCTGGAAGGAAAAGAAAGAGATTTCACTCACTTTGAGCACCGTCACCAGCACCGTATTGTGTCACTTACCTGCTGTATTAATAAATCCACCATCCGGGGTTTGTGTTCACTTCATCAAGCTGTCTTGTCGTGTTCTCTAGCGCCAGGATTCACAATATATACTTACCTTATGCTTTAAACGTGAAGCACACAGCCATACACAGCAGCATTCACCCTCACGGGCACAGAGGCTCTTTTAATTCCTCCATGCATTTGTTTACAAAAACAGACATAACACAGCAGTTTAAACCCTAAAGAGACTCTGTTTAAAAAGATTTTTAAACAGGAGGCAAAAAAGAGAAGGGCCGGCTGCTTCGCACCTGTACTTATGGACCTTGATTGCAAGCAGGGCGTGGTTAATCTGATATACCATCTCCTGACAGCTCCTCCCTAATGAGGCTGACCCATACTGTGGCGTGTTGACTGAAATGAAATAGAACTCTGGTTTGTGTTCATTTTAGCACTTTTTGCTAAATATGTCAAATTTTCTCATCAATATACCATTATGAAAATCTGCATTTTTATCAAAGGGGCCTTAAAAGGTTTCAGATATGAAAGATATTTGTGACTCATTCCTCCTCCAGATGTGCATGCTTTCCTTATTTTTTGATAGAATATTTTGTATCTGTTAAGAAATATATTTTTTTTTATGATACTATAGCTCATAGCTTGAAATACTAAAAAACAAAATCAGTCAAAAGCATGTTGATGCTTTCAAGGAACATAAAAATTGCCTTAATCTATTTGTTTTCATTCTGTAAAAGTTAACCAGCACTTTTTTTTTTTTTTTCATGACACTTTCTTTGTTGTACACTAATATGTTTCCTAACTGAAATGAAACATAACAGTAGGAGCACATTATTGTCAGCTAATTATGTTTTACATACTGCTTTACCGCACACTTCTACAAGAAACAGCATGTACAGCAAGGGCAGAGAATAATGCATGTAATCTCTCGTGGAAATGACCTCAGAAGTTGAACAGAAAGCTCTGTGGGATCAACAAAACTGTTTTGACTGGATAACGCCCAAAGCTCAACATGTTCTTTTGCCTTTCAAAATAAATAATGATCAGCACAGCTGATTCTTCACAGCAGTGCTCAGATTCACATGTTTTTTTTTTCTTCTGGATACTGTAAAATAGAGAACTCACACTGCATAGACTTCATGTGTTTTGATATTATTTAGGATAGGAGCTCTCTGGAAGTGTGCCTGACTATTTAGATTATCTAATGTGACCTACAGTATATCACAAATCTGACCTAACAGAAATGTTCAAGGAGTCCAACATCATTAGATTTGATCAGGTTTAGTGTTGATTTGTCTGTCACCTCAAGGCAAAACAAGCTGTTTAAAGTCATGATTTACATTCATATTGAATTATAATATATGATAAAATATCATTCTAAAACACTTCTGACATCCTCTTTTGCTCACCAAGGCACAGTATTATAATTAAACAGTGTTGCATTTCATATTACGATTTTGAACAGATGTGTAGTACATTTCTATGTAATTTATTTATGGAAAGCTTTATTTATGGAAACAGTGATGTGTTTTTCAGGATACTTTGATGAAAGCATTTCCTTAAAATATAAATATTTTTGTAACATTATAAATCAATTTAAAGAAGAACGTCTGACTGAAAGTAGCTATTCTAATCCAATGAAGAAAAAACCACAGGAGACGGGAGGAGTTTTGCATAATTTCATTCCTAATAGATTTCCTACATAATTCATTTCTTTTTTTTTTATCTTTTGGTCTTGAGCAATCCAGCAAAATACTTTGCACTCTTACAAGTAATATCATAGGCACATACATACAAAACATCCCGTTGTATTAGTATTCAGGATGGTAACATGTAAACATATTAAGTATCAATACAGCAAAACACATATATAAAAAAGTAATTCCTCTTCTCTTATGATTCAATATGATGGTGTTATAAATTAAAAGAATAAAATGCTACAGTATTACGACTGAATTAATACAATGTGTTACGTAACTAGAACAAAATATGTGGTTATATTTCAGTCATGCACCTCATTTATAACACACCCTTCAGGGGTCTGAGCGACAACGACCCAAATCCCTGATCAACTCAATTTAAGATATTACCATTTCAACCGTTCCTTTAATAATTTAGCACCCTGAAGTTAGTTATTTTTTTGTTTTGTTTTGTTTGTCCTTGCTCATGCACTGAGGATCCTCCTGTGGCAGTTGCAGCCTCCACCTGTTCTCTACCCTCTCACGGTCGTCTCCCCTTGCCTCGCCCAGATCCGTCACGGCACCAATTTATCTACCGGAAACCAGAACAGAGCTTTATTGTTCCCTCGGCCACGGGTGTGTTATAGACAGATACAGATCTCAACAGGAGCTAGCTGAGAACATGTCCGACACATAATGACATTTTAATACACCACAATGACATGTAGAAGACATATAAACGCAACAGCAATGGCATCTAAGTATGTTAGTCCAAAATCCTTCTGACATCAGAGTCCTGAGCTCCTCTAATTAAAGGAACGTTCATCCAAAAATGAAAAGTAGCTGAGAATTTACTCACCCTCAGGCCATGATGCAGATGAGTTTATTTCTTCATTTATTTCGCTTTACGTGTCTTGCTCACCAATGGAGTGAATGGGTGCCGTCACAATCAGTTCAAACAGCTACAATAAAAGCATCACAATAATGACTTCAGTCAACCAAATTAATGTCTTATGAAGTGAAAACATGCGCGTTTGTAATAAACTAATCTATCTTTAAGATGTTTTTAATGTAAATCTGCTGCTTTCATCTAACATTTCATAATATTGTGAATATTATTGTGCGATGTTTTATGTTCTTCAATGAAAATATCATTTAAGCTGAATCAGGAGGAAAATACGCACACATCAAGCATCATTTACAAGTGAAAATGTGCATTGTGAGAGGACTTTTTCACTGGAGGAACCATTATTATGGATTGAGGGCTATTTTGGCCAGAACAACGGTTTAACGTTAAAACCCTAATAATGGATTTGTTTCTGCCAAACACACTGTTTTTGCATCATAAGACATTAACTGATGGCCTGCAGTCGTGTGGACACTTATGCAGCTGTCCGGACACTTATTCTGACGGAACCCATTCACTGCAGAGGATCTATTGGTGAACTAGTAATATAATGCTAAATTTTGCCAAGTCTGTTCAGATGGACAGAGGTGAGTACATTTTCAGCAAATCTTTTTGAACTATCCCTTTAAGCATCTGAAACATCATTTCAGCTCTATCAAAAGAAGTTAGGAAGTGTTAGTGTTAACAAGGCCTGTAGGACAACAATAAGTGCTCCACCATGTGGAGTTAAGTCAGCACTGCATCAGTATAAAGCATCATTTCTAGCGTCTCCTCTTGATCTTGAGATCTTTTGCATTGTAAAACGATTTTAACTTTCTTTGTTAAAATCTAATTAATCCATTGAGATTTGTTCAGATGTAGCATGAGAGTGTAAGCTGGAAAGCTCCGGTATGTTGTGTGTGTGTGTGTGTGTGTGCATAGACAAAAATGTGTTTGAGATCATGCTGTTTAGACTAAAAAAAGAAAAAGAGCTAGTGACATAGTTATCTTATGTAGCAATGGTGATGAATGAACCCAGCATTTACTGCGCCGAAAAGGCCAACAGAATGTAAAAGACAAATAACTTGGGTAAATTTAATGCATTGTTCATTGTCCTGTCTGTGCACAAACAAACAAATCAGTCATCTAACTTGTGCTCATGTCCATGTATATAAGATCAGAAACATCATTAGACTGCAACAGCAACAGCAGGTGTAGTGTCATCTAAGATGAATACAGATCATGTGGAACACGTCTATTATTTTCACCAAGGCTGCATTATTGCATATGCATTAATTAATTACATTTTTCAAAGGAGTACTGTAAAACAGTCATATTGTGAATTATCATCGTATATATTTTAAAATATTTTTTTTTCCTGTAATGCAAAGCTGAATTTTCAGCATCATTACTCCAGTCTTCACTGTCACATAATCAGCCTAATACACTGGTTTGAGGCTCAGTAAAAACATTTCTGATTATTATCTTATTACCAGTTGTGCGGTCTCATATTTTTATGACTGACAGTTCAAAAGAACAGCATTTATTTGAAATAAAAAGCTTTTGTAACATTGCAAAAATTTTGATTAACTTGCATCCTCGCTGAATAAAATATTAATTTCTTTAAAACAACATTTTACTGCCTCCAAACCTTTCATAGTCATGAATGTCATGACATACTAGTTATATTAACTTTTTTAGTAATAATGGTTACGCTTTAAGTATCCCACTTTATCTGTATTCACCCAGAACTTGCATGAATGTAGCATTATTTCAATCTAAACACATAGTAATACCACTTAAATAAATTTTTTCCTTATTTAATATCAAAGGAGTAATGTTTGGAGTGATTATTTGCATTTTAAGTTTCAACATTCATCTTCTGATGTGATAAAACTGCAACATTTGGTCCTGGTAAAATGCATTACTATGAACTGCTTTCTGTCATCAGACCTGAAGAGGCTGGTGTTGGTTTGGTTAAAGATAATAAATCACACTTAGTTTGAGTGCTTGTGGACAGAGGGACAAGACAAGCCCACACACTGGACAGCACCACCGCCGCTTAGATGTGGAGAGGTTAGCGAATGCTCACGGGAGGAAATTCAGTTTCGTCGTCCAGACACACAGGCCCCGCTGCAAACTCGTGCTCGGGAATCACCTCGCCCTTCTTAGCTCCCCCGTCCTCTGAGTAGCCTGAGACGAACACAGGTGGGCGGTCGTGAAAAAGAGTTCAAATGCAGAACGGTGTGTGTTTGAGTGTGTTGAGGTACCTGTGAGAGTGGCTGTAACGGGTCCAGAGGTGGGGATGGCCACAGTGGCAGCATAGGACTGGCATGCTTGCGGTGGCTCTGTGAGTTCGGATTTCTCAGTCTCCTCCCAATCCTTATCTGATCCAAACAACCTGGGGGTTAGATATAGCAATACTGCTGAGTTTTAGCAAAATAGGGACAAAATTGAACACAGTCAATGCCCAAAGTGGATTAAAAATAAGTTGCTATCTACCACAAAGAGACCTCTTGTTCAAGAATGAGCTGAGTCAACTCATTCATGATGAGGATTTGCTCATGTTGAGAGGTGTTCATGTGACATCTGAGATGATCTTACTCACAGAAATAATGGAAAAGGGGGAGAGGATATAAAATTACTGATGACCATGAACCAGTAAAATCTGCAATCAATAGAACTATTATTTTGGCCTGGAGAAAAGTGAAGGGATATATATATAGATATATAGATATATAAAAGTTTTGTTTTTTACTTTAGAATTAAGCTTTGATAACTTTTTAGATTATTTTTGTCATTTTTATTAAGTAGTTAAAAATTAAGTAATTTTTATTTAATTTTATTTGTTTTTGTATTTTTCTATATATAGTTAATGTATTTTTAATGTAGTCTTAAATTTAAATTGTGATACTTTGAAAACGTTTAGTTGGCAAGGCAAGGTTTGTTTTAGCATTTTAAGTTTTTCATCTAATATTTACACTTTTTTTAAAGGATAGTTCACCCAAAAATGATCATTATTCATCCTTTACTCACCCTCAAATTGTTTAAGCCCTGTACAAATGTATCTCTTCTATTAAACACAAAATATTTTTTTTTTATCTTCCGTAGTGTTCTTTCTATAAAACAATTAACAGGGACCATCAACTGTTTGGTTACCCATAATCTTTCTTCTTTTGAGTTCAACAGTAAAATAAAAACTGTGAGTTAATGGTAAGTGATGAAAGAATTTTGACTTTTGGGTGAACTATCCCACTAAGCTTTATTCAAATTTACATTTTTAAAAGAATGTAGCTACAAATTGCCCCTTTTCAATGAATTACTCTAGAGTCTGGATGACTCACTCCTAAAACGCAAAAATACAGACACTTTAGTCGACACCCGCTGGCTTAAGGGTGTAAAATGCAAAAAAAAAAAAAAAAAAAAAAACAGTGATCCACTTTAAATTATTTTTTGAAGATGTTTAAAAGATGAAATCTTTGAACTTGTCCTGTTTTACTTTGAAATTAGACTCTTTTTCCAATTAAAATGAGAGTGATGACTCACCTGTGCTTCTGCACCAGAGTGCATTCCCCCCCATCTTGAGGATCAATGTTATAGATGAATAGCTGCCCATCAGAGGAGGCCACAAGCAAACGTGGAAGCTTCTGGATTCTGATTGGTCAGGTGAAACTCTTGAATAAGTTTTTTTTTTCTCAGTAAATACAAGGACTAAATGCGAAAAATGCAGGACTCACGTTGCCAGGGCACAGACATTCTTCTGACCGGCCATCTGGAGCCGGACGGTGGCGAAGGCTCGGTCTTGACTCATCATGCCTGACACCTGTGCTGGGAGGTAGCTACTGGCTGCTGTGAACATCTTACCTACATATGCTGACCAAGAGGGAGCGTCCTCCTCCCCGCTGTGACAGACACACAAACACACAGACGAACACAAACACTGACAAAGTTAAGATTTGTCAATAAAAGCAGAAATACTGACTCGTTCGTTTGGTATAGAGGATTTTCAGTACCTTGGGCTGTGCTGTTCAAGTTTGAAGATGTGCACCGTCTCTGTATTGCTTGAGGCACAGAGGAACTGAGCATCCGGGCTGAAGGAAAGGGAGCTGATGTTGACATACCTTTGGTGACACAGACATACACAAAGGTCAACAATGTGAAGAAAAAAAAAGGCTCAAGCATACCACAGTTCACACAAGCGCCTCCTTCTGTGTGATCAAAGTGTCTTCACGGTTCACTGTGAGCTTTGAATCATCATCACTTTACCTTTTCATCCCGCGCCGGAACTCAAACAACCGCAGTCCCTCTGGAACGGAGAAGACTCGAATCACTGTGCCCTAAAAAAGAAGTGGACAGATCAAAAACACAACTATGTGTGTATATATATATATATATATATATATATATATATTAGTGCTGTCAAAAGATTAAT
>JAUMHQ010000048.1:5963744-5978991 GCA_032361165.1 Enteromius paludinosus
GAAACGATGGTGTTTGAGACTCACAGTATGTTATGTTCATGTACTGAACTGTTATTATTCAACCATGCCAAGCTAAACTCAGTTTTCCTTTCTATGGTACCTTTAACCTTAATTCTTGTCCAATAAATCAAGAACGTTTGGAGAGGTCATGGGGCCTTTGAAACATTTTTACCATAATGTAAAATAAACATTTTTATTCTACAAAACCAAATATTATAATAAAATGATTTTCTTTGTATTTATATCTGCATAAATAACAAATACTAGCGTTAAAAAAGTTTATGGTAATGGCAGTTGGGATGTGCTTCAAACCATTTGAATTCAATAAACCTTAAAGCATTTAAGCCAGTTTCTCTCCTCTGGATTTAGTGTGAAACATGACCCAGACATGCTCTTGACCAGTTCTGTGAGCTTCACTTGGCTGTGTTTCTATATAAACAGTGACTCTTTACCCTTTCAGAAGCACTGGCCAGTTTGGTGCCGGAAGCACTGAAGGTGATGGCAGCCAGTGGACTGTCATGAGCAGGAATCATAGTCACAGTGCTCTGAGACACAAACATACAATACAACAAAGAAAAGATTCATTCAGTGCATCAGGACTGAAGATCAGGCATTTGTCTCATGTAGAGCAACTAACTGAACAAAAGGAACTGACAAAATGAGCAGCATAAGTGGTTCTTGGACAATATTTTTACCAGATTGTTGGCATCATAGACAATAATTTCTCCGATGGTGTCACTTCCTGGATATGCCAGAAAAGAGTTGGAATGGTTGATGGAGAGAGCACAGAGACCTGCAGAAACACCACACACATGAACACAGTGTACAGTTTAATATTGTTGTCATTGTAAATCAACTCATATTTTTGAGTTCACTTACCTGATGGGTTGGATGGTGTGTTGAGAAGGGTCTTCAGGAGTTTCATGTCTTTTATGTTGTGAATATAAATGGATTCCTCCAGACAGACGACCAGTCTCTGCCACCAAAAACACACAAAACCAAGTGAAACACTTGCAAACAAACCAAACTATTAAAGAGCAGACAAGCCTTCCTCTCATCCAGGAGCTGTATAATTGATAATTGGCAGGTGTTTTGCAGCGGTACAGCTGTGTTGTGTTTTTACCTGTCTGTTTAGACGCACTGCAAGAATGTTGTTGGAGTAGCTGTAGTTGCAGATCTCTGTGCCCTTTTTGAAGTGGTAGACATTCATGCGACGTGGCATGGACTGACTCACCACCACAACCAGGCTGCTGGAGAAAAGCCTTTCCACGATATACACATCTGGAGTTTCTGCTGAAGGGAGCAGAGAAAAGGACACAAACGGTCAACAAGCCACATGTAAACACATGCAGTTGATGAACAAGCCCTCTGTGGTCATTTTAAAAGGCAGTTCTAGTCTAGTTTGATTCATGTAGAGCTTTACACAATACAGATTGCTTCACGGTAAGTAACAGGAAAACAATGCAAATGATGCAACCGTCTTTTAATGTGAGGCACACGCTGAATGTGTACATTTATAAATTATAAAACAATTAATTTTAGTACATGTAATTCTGGAGAAGTCAACAGTGTCAATCTTCAGCTCAAGACTGTGTCATTTTAATTAAATTCAGTTTAAGTCAGTGTCGCAAAATCCATCCGTCATGGAACAAATTAGATTCAGCTGTAAAACAGCACTATAAAGATAACAGTGTCATTGTCCAGCTCAAGTTGTGTTCTCATCTGATAGGGTGAGAGCAATCAAATGCATGATGCTGCTGAAGTGTCTTTCAAAACCAAAGTAAGCAAGTCAAAAGTGACAGTGGAAAGGAACCCAAACTCTATCAGACGGCAGAAATGGAGATAAAAGCAACATTTAAAGAGGTAGCATCCACCAAATTTCTGTCATTGTGTGTCATGCAAATTATTGTGTGATTTAAAAATGAAGTCGTTATGTACCTTTACTAATGAGAGTAAACATTACATTCGTAGAAATAGAAACATACAGCTTGTCATTTCTTTATTCTAACTTATTCTAACATGTTATTTTTTATTCAGACTCTTTATTTCCCATACTCATATTTTAACCCTATGACTTTCCAAGCATACCCTTTATTGTGCATACATTAGCAAAACAGGCTGTTCCTCTGTCTTCAGCTTTTTACCAGCCAGAAATATCTGAATGACTTTGCTATGGACTGCAGATATGATCTCAAACACATAAGGGGTAAAAATGTATCAGCAGGCTATTTTGACTCCGTTTAAAGAGACAGGACAACTTTATGACCTCTAGGCAGGTTTATCACAACACAGTTACTGACAGCACAACCACAGATCAAATACAGGTTTTGAGAGACAACTCATTATATGAAATTACTCCCCGAGTCAAATGTCTTCTCATGTCTTTCTCAACACAACACAAAGGAAATGAGATGGCATTTTCAGTTAATTTGGTAAGTGAGCTACACCCTATGATGATGACCATATTATATGGCACGTGTTGGGTCCACCTATTGCATGCCCTATATATCACATTTAAACTAAAAAAAGAATGGGAGGATATCTCACTGCTCTCATGAATGCAGTCCAGTTTGTCCACTGAGGTCACAGAGAATAGTCTGTATCCAGTTTTGGTCCCCACAGCCAAAGACCTGCAGAAACAATAAGATCTGAGGTTGTTTCGAATCTGTTAAATAAGTGCATCCACATTTCTGTATCTAGTTCACTTGTGCATATGCAGGCTGATGAAGTAACACACAGATGTAGTGGCTAACACAGACACTACTGCCCAATATTTAAGTAGCAAGCCAAGTTTCATGGATCTATTTAGTTAAGGAAATAAGGTCCACATGTGTTTCCCTGTCTCCTTGTTGTTCTAGACAAAGTTGTTCATGTCAGATCTTGTGCTTAGCATGTCCTTCCTGACTTTTATTGGAGAACATAAGTATGCCTCCACCATCACTGACCACGCTGCTGAAACCCAAAACAAATCCTTGCGTTTAGAGCAGGACCTCAATAACTGCGTCTGACATTTGTTGGTAATTACCGCCGTGACGTACAGAGTGCCTATGCAATAAGAAGATTCCGATTTTTCTAATACAAAAGTGCTTTGCCCCATGAGACACAGCTGACGTCAATCTCAAATGAGCCGTGTGTCAGATCACCTGACCCTCAGTATCATGTTTTGTGTTGGATTTGCTGTGCTTGACTTTTTAAGACCAGAAACCGGCGTGATCAACTGCTAGAAAAGAGGACACGAGTGACCTTGTCAGGAGACTGTGGACTGGTCAATAAAATCCAGCAATCATGCAATTTCAGCTCTACTTGTGAGTAAAAAGGCAACTCGACCATTCAGTTTCTGTAAAAATGAAGAAAAAAGCCCTATGCATGCTTAAAATACAGAGTAAAGTAAAGTATATCAAGTGAACAAAAACTTATTTTGCATGTGATTAATCGTTTGACAGCACAAATTTGACGCAGCTTTAAACAGTAAACACTTCTGCCTCTTCAGAAGAGCTTCTGAGCCACCTTTGCAGTGTACATTGTAATAAGACTCGTACACACTTTACATAAATAGTATGAGTAGATTTTGTAGTGTTTTGTGTTAGTTTATCTCATTTAAAGCACTTCTGCCTAAAAAAACAAGCACTGAAACAACGCCTCATCGTGCAAAAACACCGTTATAACATAGGGATTAGCTTTTTGTGGATATGTCATAATCAAAATAGACAACAAACTGCGGACAATCCTTTAAGCAGAGGTGACATTCCCTCTAGTAGGGTTTATCGCGGTTAATAGCATCTTAGAAATGTCCGTCTCGGCAGATGATGCAAGACTGGTCTGCAGATGTGCTGCGCTTACGTGGAGTCCTGGTTGAAGGAGGCGCAGCACAGCCCCGGCCCAACATCTCCGGTCTCCATCCCGATTCCCAACGACCTCCTTCCCTCCCTCCGCCCTGGATCGGAGGCCTGGGATCGGCTGCACCGCTCGGAAAGATAGTGGAAAGCGGAGACCTACTGAGGAAAAACTGGATGGTCCGGATAAAGTGGAAGACAAATACTCCAACGCTTTGACTGTTCTTCCGCCTCACATTAATGTATTAAAACGCGAGTTTTTTGTACATTTGCGACTTCAAGCGGAGCACAGAAAATGAAGCAAAACAAAACCAGCTGATCGTTGTTGCGTCACGTCAACATTACATACTAGTGGTGGAAGAAAATACGCCGTGTTGTCGTCTGGCTGAGCTCTGATTGGGCGGGGAAACTAAGGCTGACGCTGATTGGCTGTAAGTGCGGAATTCAGCCAGATGGGGGCGTGGTTTGGCTGTGCAATATTATATCATTCAGAGAATTTAAACGCATGAAAATTTCCACGAATACAGTTATGACAGAGTCATTCACAGCCTTTTCCTTGTGTTAACGATGCATGTTAGTCTAAGGAAGTCGGACTCATTTCCGCGCTCCATTTCCTTCGGACAGTGAACGTTAACGGACTGGTTTCGAATCGATTCGATGATTCTAAACGTCATCACGCGATTCCTAATTTTTTGGTTTGACATTGTGACCCTGGACCATTTAACCAGTCTTAAATTGCACGGGTGTATTCATTCATGGCAAAAACAATTAGAATATTAAGAAAGGATCATGCTCTATGAAGATATGTTGTAAATTTCCTACCGTAATTTAAAACTGTTGATTAGTAATAAAAATTTGGACAACTTTAACCCACTGGAACAGTGAGGCGTCTTCTCCTGGCGGCGCCAATAAGAACTTTAATTACACACGGAGTTTTGATCGTGCAGATAAGAGCAATACATCAATCGATCCTTCTCGCATAGACCCTTTACACTCAAAAAGTGACTTAAAAATGTTTATTACTATATAGTTTTCTGTGAGCAAGTATTGTAACAAGAACGTTTTCACATCATTTTGAAGCTAAAACACTTGTCCACCAGCCCAGTTCTCAAAAGTATTGTGAAAAAATGTGCTGTATGTGTTTCATGGCCTTATTTCAGTGACTTCAACATTTTAGTTTTTCACTGACCACGCATAAACGCTTCTTTCTCAAAAACACAATAATGTCCATAAATGTTACTAACATATTATTAGACATATTATTTGACTTTAGCGACTTATATTTTTATAAGCAATTGAAAAAAACACAAATGTCAGGCCATGTCACAACATCTCCAGACCCCCAAAACACCCTCAGGGCCCGGAGGGTTAAAGGCGAATTTCTCAATATTTAGATTTTCTTGCACCCACCATTCAAGATTTTCAAATAGTTGTATCTAACAAACCATACATCAGAAAAACTTGTTTATTTGACTTTTAGATGTTAAACCTTATCTCTGGTTTTGTTCCAAAAATTCATTCATTACATTTACTGATGATGTTTAATTAAAAATTGTGTTTGTTGAAATGTCATACATTCCGGTTTAGTTTATTGCAGCAATTATGTTGCTTTTAAAATACATTAAATATGATAAAACAGAAAATGTCATAAACAGTGTTTGTGACTCGTGGTTCACATTTTTTTTCATAATCAAGTTTTTTTTTTACAAATGCAAAAATTTCTTTCTGTTTTATTCATATTTCAGCTGCCAATCTTTCTTCTCACCACATCGGTTCCGATGGCTCACTCATAGCTATTTGCATTTAACAATCTCATACGGTGCTGCAGCAAAAGCAAAAATAAACGTTATTTTTAATATTGATTTATTTATTCGTTAGTTACTTTGTTTTATCAAATCTAGAAAGAAAAAAAATGCACAGATTTTTATTACATTAGCAGCACGCTTGGAGTAGAAAATTAGCATTCATGATAGTCATTGCATACAAGGTTATTTCTCTCTTTGGTGCTAAATAATCATTCGCTTATTTTCGGAAACCACTACTTAAAAACATTCCAGTGTTAAGATGAATTAATACTGCATGACATTGCGTACCACACATTTGGGATTGGCCATCCCATCATCCATAATACATCATAATAAAATCAACAGGCTTTAATCACTTTAAAGTGTAACTTTTGTAGTGAAGGCTAAGAGAAACAAAGAGAAAACAAGCAAACTTAAAAAACATGGTCCCCGATTTTTTTTGTTTTCGGCTCTTTCCAGATCCCATGGCGTTTCAGTGCTAAAGATAAGATTAAAGAGGGAAACATTTAATACTTTTTGGAGTAATTAGATGACTGCTTAGACAATCTAGTGTTAAACAGTACTCTCTAAATGTTGTTTCATCACAATACAATACCTTAAAATCCCAGACAACCATGGCACCATCCAAGCCCACACTGCTGAATTTCTCCACCTTGGCTTTCGGCCCTTCCAGAGTACATAGCTGACTACAGTAGAAACAAAGTCTTAGCAAACTGCAATGTCATTTCTCCTAAATGTGAGCAAAATGCAAAAGGTGCTGAAATGGACTGTGCGTGCAGACGTCAAGCCTCATATTACGTGATGCTGTTCTGGTGCAGACTGCCCAACCCAGTTTCTTCCTCCTCAGTAGTCGCTTTTTTGTCCAGATTACGGAAATGCTGCATGGCAGACATGTTGCCCTTGGAGCTCTGTTTGGGAATGTCCACTTTCTTCAAAAACTCCAAGCATCCAGGACCCTTGTAAGAGAACTGATAAGGGCAACAGTCGTGGCCCTAAAATCCCCAGCACAAACACACGCACAAAGAGGTATCGATATTAAACAGTAGTAGGAAGGCACTATACAGCACATCCAAATCCAATGATCGTGTCACTTCCTGACGACTGAGATACCTTATGTATTATATGTGCACTTGTTTCCATGACAAGTGAGGTCAAATGTAAACATGGCATCTGAAAGTTTTGTGGTTAGTGGTAAGTTTGTGTGGAAATATGTATGCTTTTGACCAACTTGATATGCCATTTCTTCTGAGAAATTAGTCATGTTCACTAAAGCTCTTACTATTTACTGGTAGAATATATACTGCTAATAGGGCAGCCAGGCAACAAGTGTATGTATTTTGCATTCGTTTGCACTTTATAGTGTATCTCACTGCAATGCTTCGTCTTAAACCTTTTTACATTTTTTAAACAAGCAAGATTTTTTTGTTTCTGTACGGAATGGTAAATTCCTCACCGCAGCTACAATCTCAGTCTCACTCACATACAGCACACTCAGCAAAGGAAGATGTCCTGTTGTCAGCTGAGTAACCCTGCAATGCACAAAATTTCATATGTAGGCAGTCTAAAAGTGACTGGTAAAGGTCATACTGTGCATATTATTAATTTCAGGCATGCAGCAAACTCCAGTGGTCTGGGCATGGAAATCAAGGATAATTAGTATCAAATTATTTTAGTTTGATTTACTTTCTGGGTATATAAAGAAATGGAGCAGTACAAAGGTAATTGTTATTTGTAAATGTTGGTATTACTCCTTTCCCTGTGTGGCATCTGCTACACTGATGGCGCTGTTGTGGCTAACCCAGGCCAGAGCATCACCAGATGGAGAGAAACAGACACTGTGCACCCAGCCGCCGCACTCTTTATACTCCAGAAGCAACTCTCCAAAGGGCATTTTGGATCCCCAGGGTGTTGGTCCAGGCTTGTCCTCAATGTCCTTGATATATGCAGAAAAGATTCTACACCAATAAAAAGACCTATGTTACCAACATAATGGTTTACAAAGCAGAATGGTGCGAAAGAAGTCTAGTTATTCAAACCTGCAGTTCAGGTCAGCTGAGCCAGCTGCCAGCAGTACGTTATTGGGATGCCAGTCTAGACTCAGAACGGTGGAGTTAATGGGCTTCTTGATATGCTTACTTAGCCACCTGTAGCGTCAATCAGGAACAGAGATTGCACATGATGGATGAGATAATACATATATGACCCTGGACCACAAAACCAGTCTTAAGTCACTGGGCTATATTTATAGCAATAGCTAAAAAAAATACATTGCAAGGGTAAAAATGATTGATTTTTCTTTTATGCCAAAAAATCATTAGGACATTAAGGAAAGATCATGTTCCATGAAGATATGCATATCAAAACTTAATCTTTGATTAGTAATATGCATTGCTAGAACTTCATTTGGACAACTTTAAAGGTGATTATCTTAGTATTTAGATTATAAATAGTTGTATCTTGGCCAAGTAATGTCCAATGAGGAAAAAATTACCCTTAAGACTGGTTTTGTGGTCCAGGGTCACATATGTTTAGTAACGTCTCTCTCAGTCAGTGAAGAAATAAAAAAAAAGGTTAAACGGTCTTATAAATGCAAGTCTCACCAGTCATTCTCTTTTTCAAAGTAGCACACTGAAATAAGTTTAGCTCCACTTCCAAGAGCAAACTTGTTTTCAAGAGGTGACCACTTGACACACGTGGCAGCTCGATTAATGCGAACCAGCACCAATGTCGGCTTCCAAACCCCATCCTTAAGGGTCCATACATAGGCATTCCTATCTGAGGCACATGTCACTATACGGTTGGACTCTGGGGCCCAGTCAATCCCTAAAAAAAGAAATCAATTGTTATAGATGTTTTAGTTGCACTGTACGTGAACTTACATGTACTTACCATGCACTTATAGTGTACCTAAGAACCTACTGCTAATATAAGGTAACTACATGGAGTAGGTTTAGGGGGTTCAGAGTTAGTACCTAGTTATTACCTAATAGTTATTGTATTTACTATAAAAAATCTATATGTATTGTAAATATTTCAATCCAGTGCTATAAAATGGAGTATATGTCAAACATCACACAACCAAAATTGAAAAAAGGTCTAATGACATGTTTACAGAGAAAATGAAGAAAATAAAGAAAATGTTAACAGAAAGAACTAGTGTTAATATCTATTGCCAAACGTTTGTTTTGTTTTGATATTTGAATGTTAGAGAGGAGAAAATAACTTTTAGATCTCAGCCTGCAAGTAATACACATTGGTTATACTCTTATCTTTAGGATGTCCTTTGAAGACATCTTTATTAAAACAAAAGATCCGAATCAGAAGCAATAAGATCCTGTTTAACAGAATAAGAAGGTTTGCTGCACAAAACCCATATTGCACAGTTTTAGTAAATGGTCAAATTAAAATCTCTTTTACAAATTATCAACACATTAGCGCACGGCTGCCTCCCACTGGTGAATTAATGTCATTAGTTTTGTTGTAGCGACCTGAATATTCTTAGTAAGGTTTACTCATAGTATATTACCAGGTAAAGGTAACTTAAGTATACATAAGTAAGGTATACTACAGTATTTGAGACCAATTCATCCATGCATAACTTGGATTTGATTGGTGATTTAGATTTTTTATCAAAACAACCTACCTTTTCAAACATCTGCAAGCTCGCATTCAGATCCGCCTCAATCCAATCAATAATGGGGGATTGAACCTTTTCGTTTCAGAAAATGTCTGCCACTGCTTCTATCATTGTGACTAAGTTCCAGTTAGTCTCAGTTGTAGACTTGCACTGTTTACACTGGTTTAGTTAAAGCCTTTGATTGCACTGAGATAGTGTTTGTTTTATGGGTCAGTCTCACAGTATCGGTGGGTTAATGACTAATGTGGCAGCTATTCTCTTTTGTCTTACCTGTGATTCGTCCACTGTGTTCTGTCAGTTCGTGAATCTTAGTCCATTCCTTTCCTTTCTTTTGGTAAATGTGCACAACGTTGCTGTTGGGACTTATTGCAATTTCTAAAAATAATAAAATATGATTTTAAAGTTTTATGCATAAAATAAACCTGAAAACTAAACAAAACCCCATGTATAGAGCAGCATTATTACAGTAGTTACATAGCAAACTGATGAAGTGCAGCTTTTCTCCCAAAGACAATTTGATATTCCTCTGAGTAGATTATAATGGATGAAAATCGAACTGCAGGCAGCAACATTAGGAGCCTGAAGGGATGTAATTTTTATTGAAATGTAGCTCAACTAGTTTGCTCTTACGTGTTCGGTCTTTGTTCCAAGCATGACAGGACAGAGGCTCCAATCCAAAGCTATAGAGGGACATGTTTCAACAGGGAAACCCTGGAATGCACCGCAGATGTTAGGATAAGCATGCAATCATGAGAATGAATGTGACTAAAAAAGGAAGACAGAGTGTTGTCAGCTTGGAGTTCTCCACCCAAATCTTCTTGCTGTTAATTTTTTCTAAATGGTGTCATTTTTCCATTTTCATTCACATGGTACATGATTATTAAAGTCACATTTTTCAAGATATGTAATCATTACCAAAACACAAGATTTCCATTATTACAAGTTCATTCAATTAATTTTGCTAACATGTTCACAGTGTTCAGTACTACATATAACAGCCATTTTTCTCTAACCAATTCTTATTAGAATATAGTTGATTTACAGTACATTGGTATGACTGAGCAGTGATTGCAGTTTTGCACAGCAAACAACAACCCTACCTGACTATGGAAAATTAACTATGCCCTCACCTTTATCTCTTCCTCTCTTTTGCTAGATAGTGATATTTCCTATATCCTTGTGCTGGAGAGCTTTTGGAAGGCTACGTTCGTGGACTCTGGGCAGTCGACACGAATGAGGCTGAGCAGTTGTAAGAAAGGCTGGAGAAGCAGCAGGGAGGAGATAAGAGAGGGTGTGTCCTGATATTCTGATATAAGCACCTGGCCTGTTTGGTCTTATGATAATGGGTTTAAAAATACCTTTCTTTCTTTTTTTACTTAAATGGACAGTTCCCTCAAAAATTACAAGTCCATACTCATTTACTCACGTTAATGTCATTCCGAAGCTATGTTGTCTGCTTTCTTCTGTGGAACATAAAAGAAGATATCTGGAGAATTTTCTTTGTATACCATACAATAGAAGTCAATTTAGTCTGGCTCCAAATATTCTTCAGTGTTCTTTTGTGTTTCACAGAGGAAAGCTTTGGACAGCATGAGGGAAATTAAATGTTGACAGTACTATTTTTATTTTGGGATGAACTATCCTTTTAAATTACACGTCACTTCTTGTGTTTTATCTTGAAATAGTTCTTAATGCTTGTATTGTATTGTATTTGATTATCCTTTGTAAGTCAGTATGGGTAAAAGTAACAGTTTCAAATAAATAAATGTATATGTTGAACCATGTGTTTACTGCAAAATTAAAAAAAAAAGGTTATGGTTAAACTATGGTAACCATAAAATGGTATTTGTATGAAAAGGTGGTTGCACAAATGGTAAAGTCTAAACTATAATAGAGAAGTAATAGGAATACTCATTATATATAGATCAGTGTTATCAATACGCCAACAAACATGGCTACTACTCTTTAACTACAATAAAACCATGATTAATGTCCGCAAGGGTCATTTATTTATGGATTCCATCATCAGAGATATGTTGGTGTACTGGTTAAGTGTACGTTTTGTTGAAGTAAAGAACACAATGGTGGTTATGACCCTGTCTGAATAAGAACAAGACTAGGATTGGGTTTGTGTACAGACTGTTTTAGCTGTTATTAGATCCAAATCACACAGGCCCTCAGTTTTAAACACATGGAAAATAAATATATTTAAATGTCATGGCAGGGGTTATTCAAAATATAATTTAAACACATGTATCACATCATGTGAGTCAGAATATAATAAATTAATTTGTCTGATAACCTCGGTCTCCTTTCAATACAAAAACAAGCGCTTGCCCTTTAAGGTTGCCAGGAGTAACGGGCTTCCCAGATCGAGGCGCATTGACGTCAATCGTTGTTTGTGATTGGTCATAACCTTTTCCGGTGAGGCATCCATCCATCCAAGGACTGTGAGAAAGCCAGCGTAAACGGAGTAAAACACGTCGACAAACTCATCGAAGCGACTCAGGTATGAATGTTTAATAGCAGCAGTCTTTGCTGTAGCAGTTGTTGATATCGATGCGTGGGCTGACAGCCTGTTAGAGAGGTTAGAGTAACGCCGTCGGCTTCCGTTGTTGTGATAATGTAAGCTTGCAAGATGGCGTATTTTGCTGCTTGACAAAACTGGTGACAGAAAGCACGGAGCTGCAAGAGGTTGCAGGAATACGCTGCTTAACCTTTACACGAGTGCTAAGTAGAGTGTATTTACAACGGCACGCGTTTTCTGCCCTAAAATATCGTTACGTTTCACGTGACCGGTCGCGTTGAATTTGAGAAACGCCTGCGGAGATGCGAACTGCGAATTTTATGAGCTCAGGGGCCCCGACAGGGACTTGGGGCCACGATATGTCTGTCAAAATGGAACACTGTTTATAAAATAATATCTTAACGTTACTTGAGAACATTTTCTATGCTTATTAGCTTAATCTCGGACGGATTTATTCGAAATATAGAGCCATGTAAACTGTTAACTTGTTGCAGTTTGACAACTTGTTATTTGAAATGGCTTAATGTTGTACTGGGTTGCCGCAGCCCACGTTTTTTATACTGTAGCATTGTTTTCATGAAGGTATGCTAACGAGGTCACGTTGTTTTTTCAGGGAAGACCTGGAAATAAAACGTTTAATTTAATAAAAACTAAAAGTTAGGGCAGGGAAAGTAATTGAAATGGAAAAACTTTGATATTTGTAGAAAGGAAACATTACTTTGCATTTTAAGTTATAGTCCTGTATATCCTGTAATGACAGATCATTGGTCAAGATGTGTGGGAACCTTTTAACACTGAAAAACATGGTAGCACATTTATATACTGTCAGGAATGTAGGAAGTATATCTAATCACACAAACATCTGGACGTGAACCTACGCGGGTGTGTTAGAAACCACAAAAGAAATCACTATAGTGCATACTTGGAGCACATGTATTAGATGCCTAATTTAACAATGCCCATAATAATTTTGTCTGAAAGTTTTAAAACTTTCATTTAATGTCTACATGTAATCATAATGTAAGACACAGTTTACTCAACATGCTAGTCTTAATCTAAGTGCATGTTAATCCACAGAAAAACAAAGGTCCGCCTTCATAGTCTTACTCAGCACATGACAATTTGCTTCTCCTCTGGAATGATGTTTTGTCTCTGACGTCAGTTTGACGTATGCAAGCTTGAGATAGCCCCGCCCGCAGTATCCCATTTTATTTGGAAATACTTCACAAAGTTGCTTGCGACGTCAGATTCAAGCAGACCTTACAATAAAACTTTAAAAACACTTTAAAAGGCACAGTGGCTGTCAGGTCTTTGGATTTTAATCCAAAGAGTTGGTTCAATGATGTTTTTGGCTCATGAATGAGGACTGGACTTGCTTCAGATCTGTTGGGTTTCATGAGCTGATGTGAACCGCATGTGCTGGGTCAGCAGGTCATCATGGCGTCCAGCAGTACGAGCAGTGAAGAAGAGAGGAGCTTGCGGGAGTGTGAGCGCTACGTGCAGAAGCACAACATCCAGCAGCTGCTGAAGGACTGCATTGTGCAGCTGTGCACTAACAGGCCTGAAAGACCCATGGCTTTCCTCAGAGAGTACTTCGAGAGGCTTGAGAAGGTCAGTCATTTTTTTTCAAGGGAAACCGCGTGCTCTTAGACTAGGTTTTCTTTACTCTTGAGAAGCAGGTTTTTGGTGGCTCAGTTGTTGTTTATGTGTATCAGGAGGAAGCTAAACAATTCATCAGCCAGCAGAAGTCAAGCTCTCGCTCGGACTCCCGTGAAGATGAGGTTTCCCCTCCCATGAACCCTGTGGTTAAGGGCCGGCGGCGCCGCGGTGCCATCAGTGCAGAAGTCTACACTGAGGAAGATGCAGCGTCTTATGTCAGAAAGGTATTTTTATACTCTCGTTGTTTTAGAATTCTTCAATGACACAAGAATTCTCCGTTACAACCGGGCAAATGCTGTTTAGTAAGTAAATAGCTGTTGCTCTCCTTCACAGGTTATTCCTAAAGATTATAAAACGATGGCTGCTCTTGCTAAGGCAATTGAAAAGAATGTGCTTTTTGCTCATCTTGACGACAATGAAAGAAGGTGACGCATTTTGTGCTTTCGATAAGTAGATGGAAATATTTATTACTTTCACACAGTCTTTCATTGATTGAAAACCACTTGTTTTACTCTTTACAGTGATATATTTGACGCCATGTTCTCAGTCACTTACATCGCAGGAGAGACTGTGATTCAACAAGGTAAGGGCTCTTTTTAGGAGAAGCCGAATGTGTAAAAATAGAAAAAATAAATCGACTAATGTATCGAATCTCTCATTTCAGGGGATGAGGGTGACAATTTTTATGTTATTGACCAAGGTGAAATGGATGTAAGTGCAATGCTTTCAATTTAGCGATGAATCAGGATGTAATACGATAATGCATGCATGTGAGGGATATTGACGTAAGCACTGTTGTTGTTGTTTTTTTGACAGGTGTATGTCAACAATGAGTGGGTGACCAGTATTGGAGAGGGTGGCAGTTTTGGTGAGCTGGCTTTAATCTACGGCACTCCCAGAGCAGCCACTGTCAGAGCAAAGACCAACGCCAAGCTGTGGGGAATCGACAGAGACAGCTACAGGAGAATACTCATGGTTGGTGTACTATTTAACTGATTCTTAATTAGTTAATAATTTTTTTTATTAAACTGATTTTCCTTGCTTAATCTATCTGTGCTTAGGGAAGTACTCTGAGAAAGAGAAAAATGTATGAGGAATTCCTTAGCAAGGTCTCCATTTTGGGTGAGTTAAATTTTTTTTATGTGCCATAAATGTTACATTTTTATGTTATTTTACTGTAAAGTACATTTGCAGGTTGTGTCTGTGTTAGAGCTGCACAATTAATCGTTAAAAGATCGTGATCTCGATTCGACCCCCCCCCACACGATCTTAATCCAGCATTTATACGATTCAGCCAATTATATTTTCAAGGAGAGGAGACGAGCATAGCTGTCTGATCTCGAGATAAGACGCAATCACTCACAGCGGGCGTGATGACGCCTGGCGTCACATGCGGTTTTGCGCAGGCAGAGGACATGTGTGCTTGTTATGCCGGTTCCGTTCCATCGCGCACACATCCGCGTCCGCACAGGTATACTTTATCGCGGAAGCGTGCGCATGCAGAGTAGGAGCAGTGCGTGCAAACCTAACGGACCATCCACATGTGGTGTCTTTTGCGCGCTCAAGTCTATTATTTCAAATGTAGATGCGCATTTTGCACGCACAATGGAAGCGACGTGCTAATTTTTTCCAGGCGCATTTCAGCTTTTCAGCTTGCTGCAAGTGCACCGCGGGTCATGTGTCAAGAACCAACCAATCAGCTTCATCCTTTTGTCTCACATCAATTCACATCTATAATTACCATACGATACAATACAATACAATAGTCACATCTAAAATATTATTT
>JAUMHQ010000048.1:6010945-6026454 GCA_032361165.1 Enteromius paludinosus
TATATAAATACAAACACATGCATGTATATATTTAATGAAAATATGTTTATATATTAAATATATTTAGATATAATATAAAATATAAGAAAATAAATTTATAAATGCATTTACATGTAAATACTTTCAAAATGTAAACTGTATGTGTGTCTTTTAATACAAACATTATAAACAAACACAGCATAATCGCATATATATTGTATAGAAAAAAAAATATTTGGATGCGATTAATCGCGATTAATCATTTGACAGCACTAATTTTGATACAGCTTTGAGATGATGCACAGATCTCAATTTAAAGAAATTAACTGTTTTGTGGCCCTGCAGGGTCACACAATTGTTCATTTACACACAACTATCTACATCCCTGTGCATCCTTCGGGTTTATTAGTGGGAATATTGCTACTTTTCACATATTAATCTGACTACATGTATATTTCAAACCTCAACGGATTTAACAATAAAAATACTAGCAGACATTTTTGTAATTCTTCACATATTTACACATTTTGTAATAAAAATAAAACAATACAACGATAATGAAAAATTAAATTAAATTAAATAGCACAAATAAAATTAAATCACAAGATAATACAATTACATAAAATTAGAATAAAACGAAACGAAAACAAAATAAAATGGTTTCCTGAACCGTATGAGATTTTCCAGTGGCCCGCTGTTGCTAGGGGAAGTGACGTCACGGCGCTCGGCTCGATCACGCGCTGATGGAGCGTCTGTTGTAGCAGATACACACAGAGTCAATGGTAGCTCCAGGGCCAGCGGGACTAGGAGGGAGCCGTTCTCAAGATCCGCCTTCATCCTTTTTAAAACCGAGTATTTTCAGGGTAAAAATTAGCGGAGCATAAAGTTCACACTTTGCTCTTTTTAGCAAGCCTAATATTGTGATATTTGCCAATTCGGAATGTTAGAAAACGACTGGTGAAAACTGGGTAGCTACTGGGAAGGGAATTAGCAAGCTAGCAGGCTGTGTAAGGGGATTCTGGCTGGGAGAGACAGAAGAATAGACGGGTAACAAAGAGCGGATTTTCGTTGCTTTTATTAAATACTCCGAACATATATCATTTAAACTACTCCCGTTGAAGCTAGCCGCATCGCTAGCTTTGTTATTTAGGCAGTTACCATGGAACTGAGAGTAGGAAACCGATACAGACTGGGAAGGAAAATTGGTTCTGGATCCTTTGGTGACATTTATTTGGGTAAGTAGTCGTTTACTCCGTTTATTCGTTTGTCGAGAGAGTCGACATTATCTGTCAGTTTGATAAAGGTGCACACCATATTTTGTTTTGAGACGTCAAATGGATTCCCAGCGTCCCTCAGTCAGCTGCTCTTGAGAGTCCTTTTCCGTGTAACGTTAGCTTGAACAGCAGAAAACCCCCACTAACAGCGATATTCTAGTGGACGCACAGCTAGTTTAACACCACAGTTAACTGGAGATTAGTCTCAACAGGCGCTAATGACGTTTTTGTATGCAAATAAATATTGTTACGAATATTACACGATATGAAGCTTTTCCTGAGTGGAAAAACAGAATCAGGCAGTCCAGCCTAACCAGCTTTAGGGACTTCATCATTTTGGGTCGTTATGTTTATAGTTTGTATCGTAAGTGGTCTCACGTCTGGAGGGTGTTATTGTAATGGCAATGTCCTGTATGTCGAGGGAAGCCTGTGTTTTGTGTCTTAAACAGCTAATATAATTCAAGGTGTCGGTCAACTTGCTCATTTTCCTCCTATTAAAGGCTTTGCCACACTGTACTGTATGTTCGTTATCTCACTGATTTGTTAGTCAGGTCTTGCAGGTCTGACACAGGAGGAAGTGAAAATGTTGTTCAAAGTAAACAAAGATATAGCATTAGTATCACATGCTGTCTGCAACTTCTGTGGTGTTACTAGGTTTTTAATAATGAGAACTTTTATAAAAGGGTCTGTTATGCTCAACTTGCTCAAGCTGGCGAGTTCCCTTGGCGTGCAAGTTTCAACTTAACTTCCACAGGGTCTTTTGTAAAAAGAACTGATGTAATATTTGCTTTCGTCATTGGTTTTGTGGGCCTGAGGCAACTGGTATTGTTGTAGGCAGCTGCCTTTAACGTATTTTTCTTGTAAGGTCTTAATGTCACCACAATGAAGTTAAGTGATTATATTTATATATGGTCCTGGGCTTAGTACCAGATTCTTTTGAAGCCTCCTGCGCAGGCCTTTATTTTTTTTTACGTTTTTGCAATGCCATATGGGATGCATGTAGGTTCTTTGTGCTCTTGCTCAACTCCTTCGATTTCGTTTCGCAGTTGGAGTTGTGTGCCATGATCTCATCGCTGGCCAGAGTTATGTTTATTATGATACGTTCTCTGCAGTACTTTGGTGGAGAAATACTCCACGCCTCCTCTCAGTACTGCTTTCCAGAAACGGCTTACAAAACAACCACTAGTTCCAAAGCAAGATCCTAAATCTGCATAGATAAGCCGCCCAGTATGTTCTTGCGAAATTTTGTTTTTTTTTAAATTTTTTTGCAGAAGTCCATTGAAGTTTGGAAGGGGAAGAAGGATTTTTGTGTGGCTATTTAAATAAACACAGAGTGCTTTTGTTTGCTTTAAGATGGCACGTTCAGTGAACTTTAGAGTTGGGTTGCACATCTTATACATGTCGCTGTGGCGTTAATGGTCAACAGTGCAATCCAAGTGTGTGAATTACCATGTGCCGAAATGTTGTTATGCAACAGTGGTGATTCAGCTGGTGTACTGGAAACAGCCGTGTTCATGCACTCACTAAGGGGCTTATGTAAAGACTCCCAATATCCCCACACCTGGGGAGGCAGAGTGTGACGAACTCCAGCTGGGGCCAGACTGACCTGATCAACAACACATGGCCACTCTATACCAAGCTTCTTAAGAAGTACAACACCAGCCTACCTGTGTGAACCAGAGAAGGGGAAATACTCGCAGAGCTCTCATGAAAACTTGTGGCTTGTTTAATCATGCAGCTGAGAGCGCTTTTAGCAGCACAGTGGCACAATGTTTTTCCACTGTCTTCAGTAAACAACAACTTCTAAACCGGTTTTTGGGACTGTATCAGAATATTTGCCTATAACATTACAAAAAGTCAAATAAATGTCTTTTTTAGAGAATCCTATTAAAAATAAATAAAAAAAAGCAGGACAACTGTTTTCAGCAATGATTATAATAATAAGAACTGTATCTTGTGGAGTAAATGAGCACGTTATGATTTCTGAAGGACCATGTGATGCTGAAGACTGAGGTAATGGCTGCTGAGAATATAGCCTTGACATCACAGGAATAATTATTTTAAATTATATTTAGAAAAGTTGTTTTAAAATTCTAGTAATTCACAATAATAGTTTTTTATTGTATTTTTATGTTCAATTGAGCCATGGAGAGTGTAAGGGAAAAAAACAACTAAATTTAATAACCTAAAAAGGCTAGTTAGATGAGCTTTGCTGTCATCTAATATCTAATCATTGCAATAATTGATGTGTAATTTTTTTTTTTTTGGTCATTTAGACCAATGTTTCCCAACCCTGTTTCTGGAGGCACACCAACACTACACATTTTCCAATTTTTCCTAATCAAACACACCTGAATCAACTCATCAGCTCATTAGTAGAGACTCCACGACCAGAAATATATTGGTCAGATAAGGGAGACATCCAAAATGTGCACTGTTGGTATGCCTCCAGGAACAGGGTTGGCAAACACTGATTTAGACAACATAGTAAATAATATTGCAATCAGCCATTTGTTGGTTATCGGGCATAGTATAAAAATAATTGACCTGTCGGAATTGGTCCAAATTTGTTACCAGGTTTTGAACCCAGCAGAAGACTTTTACCACACGCTGTGTGATTGTTGTTTAACACTGAACAGGTATTAGACCCACACGGCTTTAACATGCTGTTCTCTCATTTACCAGAGATGCTTATTTAGCAGATCTCTCACTAACGAACTGAATCTCAACACTGCAACACAAGTATCCATCTGTCTCTGTACTGCACAAACCAACAAGCTTGTGGTCACGCAAAATGAATTTGAGCATATGCACATGAATGAGATGAGTGCAACCAATTTGTTCTCCAGACAGGCTCAGGCTCAAACCCTCCATCCCTCTGGAGGGCCCTGGGCCTGGTGTGCGGGATGGGGGTTGAGAAATATGCCAGCTGCCTGCAGTGGAGGGGGTCGGCTGACTTTTATTGATCTCCAAGATTACATCATGGTAGGCTTCCCCAGGAAATGATTGCACTTTTATCTTAAAGGGGACAAAAATGAGCAGGGATTGTTATGAAGGAACCAGATATTCAAGCAGATGAAAAGAGAAGGCTCAAAACCATGATTGATATGCAATGAATGGGAAGTCACCAAGGGCGTTAAAGTCATTTGTGTCATTCGCTGTTGAACCATGTGCATGTAGACAACTGTGTTAAGGATGGGCTGCTGTAGTGTTTGCTGATGTATTGAGTGGATGTGTCTGAACATGTTCCCTGTGCTGTCAGTATAGGGGAAGAAGAACATTCTCGCTGCTGAATGTGCCCAGGCAAATCAAATTCCACTCTACATATCTCTGCAGTCTTTGATATTCACTGGTGGTGGTGTAACACGTTCAAGATAAAAGTTCAAGGAATGGAGATATTTACAGAGAAATGCACAATAGAAAATTCACCACTCACTTTAGTCTTGACTTTAACAAGTGACTTGGTCTTGGTTCGTATGGAAAATGGTAGAAAGGATCATTGTTTGTTTGTGTGGGCCTGGCCAGGACTTTGCGATAAGCCCGATCAGGTGTCTAGGCTTTGCTCATGTTCATTATAGTAACATGCCTTTAATATATCTGATGTGTTGCTGTTTCTCTTTCCCTGTACGCTCGTAATTGGAGGCTAAAAAAGACAGGACAATCAGAGCTCTTCAGCCTGGTTTTACTCGTGTGTGTGTGTGACAGGAAAATCTCACCATCCCGAACAATGGACACAGTTCAATTTAGATGGAAATGTGGCTGACGTGAGTAGCCGTGCACACTGACAAACAGCAGTAAATCCCGGCAGAACCTTTTAAAATATCCCAATCTCAGGCCTCACAGGGATTTGAGCAGATTTTAAGATGAGTTGGCGAAGTTTTGAGGTTACATGAAGAATTGTGGCAATGTATCTCTTTTGGAAACTCTTTTTGATGCCTTGACTTATTTGGTGCTGTATGCAGTATAGTAGGGTTGATAAAAGTCTGTCTGATTTGTCATTTAAAATGGACAAACATTGGTCTTATTGCGATTCATCTATGCATATGCTTGTCTTCAACAACCAATGCATAGAACCAAGTCATGGGTTTAGTTTTTTAATTTCTGGTCGTTACACTCTGATGCATGTCACATTATGAAAGTAAAGATCTGTCACTGTTTCAGTTTCCACCAGTGTTTTAAATGTAAATATATTTGGGCAAGAGTTAATCAAATCTGAGCATGACACAGACAGTGTTGTTCTGTGAGGGTGGTTTTAAGATCAACACGTTACTTAACACGATCATTTGTCTTTTTCTTTTCCCATGTTTTGTCATGTGTGAGACTTAAATGTTTTTTTTTTTGCCAGCTCCAATTCTATTCTGATTGCCGTCTAGCTCTTTCTGAATGTAAAGATGGATAAGAACAACCCCTTACAATTGTCTGATATTTAAAAAATGTTTATGTACAGATCCTTGCTATTATTTTTGCAGATGAAACAGACATGCTTGTGTTCTCTTAGGTGAGAATGTAGACATCACGATGATGAGCTGGCATCGCGATCCTCCACCCTGCCGCAGCAACCAGCTTGCGAAAAACGCACCTAATCTATGGCGGCAAATCTATGCCATTAATAAGCAAGCGCACCACTGATGCTGGCGAGAGTGGTTAATCCTTTCCGCGAGAGGAAAACAGATGTACATGCGAAGAAACGGGCTGCAAGCTCATATCAAACCCTTTGCGTGTGTCATCCGCTAGCAATTCAAGTACTCACGCGTGATCACTACTGCGCTCAATCCTTTCTCACCTGCTCGCGCAAACACTGTTCATTTTGTCAGTCGTGGGGTGGGACTTGGTGTTTTAGTTATTTAGTTAGTTAATTATCGCGATGTTTTACATCAGACATCGTACGATGCCAAATTGGTCGACATCGCCCAACCCTACCCAGAATCAAGCTTTTAGGTTGACGCCTATTTGGTCTGCTTTCATTGAGAGAGAAAAAAAAAAGGAACATTAAAGTATTAATTTTGATCCCAAAAAGCTTTTGGTTTACCATAATCTTTCTACAAGTCACATAAGGCAGTAGTAGAGCTACAGGGCATGCAGTAGATTTCATGAGGACATGAAACACGAGAGAACCCCTATTCAGAAGAACTTTCTTACATACTGCACATTCGCAAAATGAGCACAGTCTGTTCTCACACAGATATGTATTAAGGATGTTCTCCCAAGTATCAAAGCCGAGCATTTGGAAATGATTGTTTTTGATAGTATGTCTGTCTGTAGCTTTCTGGCTGTGAGAGCTGTTGTTCCTTTATGCATTTTATTGATCCACCATGTATATTTGATCATCTGTAATGTGTTGCTTCAGTAAGCTGATTGTGTTGGGCAGCTCATGCATTAGCAGCTTTGGCCAGTTCAGTTTTATTTTCAGAAGGGTTGAAGAGCACTATAGTATTGATTGTTATACCACTCTTCATGCGGCAGTACCCACAGGGTGGGTTTAACGTTTCCAGGGACTGTGGGAAATCCACTACAGCTGTGATTGAACAGAGTCACAATCACCAGAGCCGTACCGTATGGGCCCATCTCAGCAGTTGGCCTGTTTAGCTTGCTCGCCGGTTTCCACGAGCCGTGACAGGTGATGGCTTTGTAGAGTGTGTCCTGTGAAGCTGGTACATCTTGTGTCTCTTGAAGTGTCTTTTCAAAGTGGAAATAGATCATGGTAATTCAGGAAGCGCAGTGGCTGGAAATATATACATGCATGCGTGTGGATGAGTTTCAACAGGAGAGTACCGGATCCAGCTCCACTGCGGCATGGTCCTTGTACAGCACTTGTTTAACATAAAAATAAACAGTTTGCACATCCAACATTTAGATCATATTTAATAAACGGGTTCTAGAGAAACATCCTGGCACAGGCACCAACAGGATCTGATATGTGCTGTATTTGCGCTAATTGCACTGTTTTTTTCACACTTGAGAAGTTGTCACTTGTAGTCTGCATGTACTCAGGTTTCTTGTTGTATCCTGTGATGTGTTGGCTATAAATTAATTTCTTCGCACCAAAATTAATTAACCGTTAACTGCTGTGACCCTGCAGTTCTTACCATTCTGATGAATTAGTATATGATTCATGTTATTGGAGGTCTTTGTAATTAAACATTACATGCCTTACACTCTGTCAATTGTGGAGGAGCATTTAACAGTGAGATTGGTCATCAAACAAGTTGATGTAATTCTCATCACCACCCTTTTAGCTTAAGCTAATGCTAATTTATGTCCACCATAATGGCTTCACAGCTACTGTATCTTTTCTGCTAAAGCTGATCTGGCTTTTTGTTTATAAAGGCAGTTTCTACGCTGCTAGTGTCATTTAGCAGAACTACAAAACAATCAAACAGACACGCATGACTCCTTCCCTTTAGGGGCAGTCGTGGCCTAATTGATAGGCCTAATGTAACCCAAAGGTTGTGGGTTCGAGTCCCAGGTCCGGCAGGGATTGTAGGTGGGGTTAGTGAATATCCAGCACTCTCTCCAGCTTCAATTCCATGACTGAGACCCTTGAGCAAGGCACCGTTCCCCCAACTGCTCCGAGTGCGTGTTTCACAGTGTGTGCGTGTTCACTGCTGTGTGTGCACTTGGATGGGTTAAATGCAGAGCACAATTTCCTAGTATGGGAAACCATACCTGGCCACATGTCACTTCCTTTCCTAACTCAAAAATCACGAACACTGCTCTTACGTTTCCGTAGAAGGCAAAAGTAGGCTTTTACTTTTAAAAAGTAAGGTTAACTTTAGTAGCCTAAAAGTCCTGTCACAATCATGCAGGCATAAAATATCAAACACAGAATAGTAGTTCTTTACTGCTTTTCCATTGTTTATTTCTGTGTCAACATGCAGTAGTTGTATCTTGTGTAAGTGCCGTTCAAAAAGTGCAGTTCTTAAGTTAAAAAGTTCAGCTTGTGTCTCTGAATTGTGAAATCCAGATGTTTCATCTCGCCATGAATATATCCACATGATGTTAAATTATAAATACATAAATAAGACCACCTGCATCTTTGACATTAGTAGTTAGTAGGTTTTGAGGTTCGCTTTGTAATTTCCTTTTTAAGGATTGGGTCCCGGTAACCTGGGGCGTAAAAAAGGGGCTTATTATTGTTGTTGTTATTATTATTATTATTATTATTATTATTTATATTTATTTATTTTATTTATTTATTTTTGGACTGGTCTCCTGTCTGGAGGCTGGAAGAGCAGTACTGGCTTCAGGAAGTACATCAGTACGAGCTGCGCAAAACCATGCTCATTATCAGCGTGGATTTGCCCAGCTCGTCAGTGAACAACGGTAGTGTGTAGTATATACGGCTCAATGTCAAATCACGCACATGATTGCATTCATCACTGATTACAGGATAGTGTTTACTGACAAAATGCGCCTTACAGATCGGCCGATTGCGATCGGGACATCCCTAGTTTACACCAAGGACATGAACTATAAAGTCCAATGATTAAGATATAGCCTAGTTCTAAATAAATACATACATACATACTATAACAAAGGCCCAGACAAACTATACAATTGTTATAACAATATTTTTCTAGCTGATAAACGATACAAACATTGACACCAAATAAGAATCCATCCTGCTCTAACTTGAGAATTTGAAGCGGTACATGAGCATATGCTTAGATTAACTGGACAAAATAGTTTGTTGTTGTTAAAGCTGTCTTTTATATTTATCACACTTTTTGTAAATTGGGCTTAAGGTATTTTTATTTTTTTATTTAAACCAGCCCATTCATCCTGTCTTTCATTTCACATCCCTCAGGCATAACGCATTCGCATAGCCTAGTCCTTGGGAATGCCACAGTCTTGTCGTTCTGCTCCTCTGTTTCACTGGGTGTCTGTTACAGAAGATGACTCTGGATGATTTTCAGCATCCTCTGCTCAGGATGTGGAGTTGAGGCAGATGGTGGGCCGGAAAGGAGGTGGTATAGCAGTATGCGTAGATAATTGTGCCCACTCCCTCATGCTGGAAAGCTGCGTGCATGAGTCAACCTTAGATATGTAGAATTTGTATTATTTTTTTTTTCTTTATCACATTGGGCCTGCATATTCATTATATTTTTTGGTTATATTTAATTGTGCCCCAATGACTCATAATGCACTGGAAGCTAAAGCATATTTAGACACTGCAAAGCCTCTCAGGTTGAGTGGATTTATTGTTCTCATGCTCGTGTGCGTGTATTACACGTCACAGGTACATGAGCAGATATTTTTTGCGATAGGTTCCCTACTTTAGAGATATCAAGTAATTTGGTCGTTTCTCCTTCCACAATCCGTTCTTCGCTTTTCTCTTTGCTTAAATTGAGTTTTATTGACTTCTGTGTCCACTTTTTTTCTGATTTTTCAGGCACAGACATCTCAGTGGGGGAAGAAGTAGCCATCAAGCTAGAATGTGTGAAAACGAAGCACCCACAGCTGCATATCGAGAGCAAGATCTACAAGATGATGCAAGGAGGCGGTACGTGTTTCCACACTCAGTCAATAGCTCCTCGTGGTCTCCATCCGGCTTCTCCATTAACACAGAACTATGAGTCACATGTACACACCTCACACTGCTGCCACATACATTACTGTATTTAATATTAGTAATAACAGTTGTTTTTTTGTGTGTGTCATTTAAACTGGGGGAAAAAAGCTAATAAATTATTAAATCTATATAAAACCAAAACACAACAAAAAGAAAATATTTAACTAAATATTGCTTGGTATTGAAAGGCTATTTGATACTATGAGTACTATTTTAATTGAATTATGAAATGTGGAAACTGAGCTTAACATTAAGGAAATATAAAAATGCATACTACTACTACTAAATTAATTGGGGATGGTATTTTGTTAAATATATTAGAAAGAAGCTATTTATGCTCACCTTGGCTGCATTAATTAAATCAAAGATACAGTTAAACCATAATTTTAAAATTTGACTTCAAATTTTAACCTCTATTTTTAAGTTATTTCCCTGCCGTCAATTTTAATCTTCAGCAGCCATTACTCCTGCCTTCAGTGTCACACATCCTTCATTATAATATACAGATTTGGTGCTAATTTTTTTGCCAATCTTACCAATTCTAAACGTTATATTGTAGATAAAAAAATGTGTCATTCTGTGCTTGGGCCAGTGGAAATTTTAAATAGGAACTACAGGATGTCTTTCCTGTTGATCCCTGGTCAGTAATATTAGCCTCTAAAAGCCTTTATAAATAATGACCATTTTATGTTGGCTTAATGTTGTTCTTTTGATGAGCTCCTGAGTAATTAGTTTGAGTAAGAGGGTTCTTGGGAGGTAAGGCGTAGTTCGCAGGATCTCCATTTCTTAGATGGTGATACAGAATACAGTAGCAACAGTGGGTGGCAAACCAATCGTGACCAGTTCCCCTCGCTTCATCAGTCAGTGAGTCAACACATCCTTCTCCAATGAGAGTGGCATTATCAGATCTCAAACTACTCGCAGCGTTCTGTCACCACCACCAATCTTCTTCTCATTGGTTATATTGTAGATGTGAAGGAAGTAGGCAGTTTGTATCCTCAGCATTGTTACCGCCCTATTTGTCACAATAGAATATTGAGGCAAAATAGCTTTTATTGTCAAACAACAAAAATTTTATTTTATTGTTTTAAATAAGATCAGGTGTTTGTTGAAATGTTGGTTCTGTTGTAATGTATGGTGATGGTTTATGAATATACATGAGGTGCCTGGAGGATGCATCCCCCTGACTGGCCCCAGCTGCATTCGTCCCTGATTGCTTTTATTCTACATAGATGTATGACAGTCCTCTCGGGGGTGTTTTATGGTGCCGGCAGCAAAAGTGACGTCTATAGCGCTCGTTTTCGAACACGCTCTGGTCTGTCTGTTCGCTCCCAGCATGACTGAGCATGCGTGACGTTGGCTCCGCGGCAGCCAAACGTTGCAATGGCATCCATGCCATGACAGACTGACATCTCAGCTCCCTCTCAGCGCTTGTGCTCTCTATGATCACATGGACCCCGGGCCAGATGGTGCATGCGGAGGGGAGTGGGTTTGGGGGCAGGGGCCAGCCCTGTGCATTCCATCTCCTAACAGGGTCTCATGCACCACTCGCAGCCTTATTTAGCACAGCATGAACAAGCATACGCACTGATAACCTTATATCGAGAAAGGTGCGGGTACCTGCATACATGTGTGCATGCATGTTGTAGGTAGAAAGGTAACCTTTTGAGATTTATTTTCGTATGTTGTTATTTCTGAATGTTTTTGCAGCACAGGTGTAGTCTTTTTCGAGTCCATACATGGAGAAGCACAAGGCTCTGCATTTTCCAATTTTAATTCTTATTAATATAGAACGTGTCAGAGCTGTCCTGATGTGAAAATGGAAAGGCGTGCTTGTACGGCTCAGACCAGGAGATATATTTAACCTCCTGAGTTTGTGCAGGAATAGCTGACCTGGAGGAGGATTTCTGGAAAGTGCTGAATGGCCAAAGCTGTGTGTGTTGTTGAAGGCATCGGCCAGGCTCAGGGTGCACACGGCCGTAGACACAAAAGCAGCTGCCGAGAGATCTCTGACCTACCAGAACTCTGCTGAACCCTCTGTCGCTTCCTCTCCTTGATAATCCTGGAAAAATAAAAAATAAAGCTTAGGCTTGACTAGGATATCTGTTTATCTTAAAGAGTGGCATTCAAGAAACCTTTTTGAAAACAGTCGTTATACTGTAAAAATATGCCAATTTACAGTAAGGGGTTAAAGTAGCTATAGATACCAGGGGCCGGTTGCACTAACTGGACGTACGCCCGGTCGTAAGTTCGCTCTCGTTGATATGAACAGTACCGATACAGACGTCGCTGCTGCCAGCAGTGCTCAACGAGCTAAACAAAGCTAATGATTGCAGTTCCTTACATCTTCCCAAAGTCTATTTTAAACGTTAAAACTGCAATACCAGAATAAAATAAGACGCTGTATATAGGCGGACATTAATCTGCATGCAAAGAAAATTTAATTAAAATAGTTCAGTTTTGTGTTTTTATTAAGTTAATTTAGAAAAATGTTAAGAGTATTTTTTTTTTTTAAGTAGGCTAACGACCAAGTGGCCATTAGCAGCAGTGAGCTGATCATAAACTATGTTTTATCACTTTATCCTTCTCAAACCACCATGACTTGTCTAAAATAAAATCATAGATATAGCTATTAAAACAGTTCAAGCCTATAACAATGTTTAGACGTTAAAAATGCGCTATAATAATAAATGTGGGATATGTTTGTGCGGAGAGGCTGAAGTGCGCTGAGCAGGACACGGAGGCAATAGCGCAATCACTTGCATTTATTCAGAAACAAAATGGCTCAAATAAAAAATCAAGTTAAATGTCCATAATTAAATACATCATTCGGAACTGTAAAGAGTCAAGAAAACGTTTCGAAAAAAAAGTTTTTTCTTAACCTTAATTTTTAATGTTTGCTTGAAGAAATCTGTCATGGAACGTATCAGATAGAAAAACGGGCTTGTTAATAAATGTTTCATCGATGAAATCATGGCGCGGAGATTTCACTTGTTAAAGCGCGAGCTTGTCTCAGCTGTATCTATAACTGCGAGACAACATGTCAGCGAGGACGCGCATCGTCTACGCCGGGCGTAGCTGCACCTGGTCATAGTTTTTGATTGTGCAACTGGTGTAAATATTGAGCGGAAACCTGGACGTAACTAAGTCGGACTTACCCCCAGCTTTTTTACGTCCAGCTGATGCAACCGGCCCCAGGAGTTTACTGTTTAAAAAAAAAAGTACATTGGTGCCTGTGTATTTTACTTGCAAAAATGTAATTCTTAAATAATTTTAAGATATTTGAAGTGCTGACAACTGCTGTGTGGTGTAGATGTGCCGATAACCACCATGAAGGGTGGGGAAATAAAAAGCCACATGTTTAATCAGTTAATTTTTGGGAACCTGGCCAGAGCTTATATCCAAGCACACAAAGATCAAATGGGTAATACACCACACTTAAAAAAAAAAAATCTATAAATATGAACAGAAAATGTAATCATGCTAATATATATTAATCACAAATTTAAAGGAAACTTCTGAGATTGTCTTTTTTAAAATGTTTTTACATTTTATATGAATGGTAACGTTAACCGATTAACAGGTTTTACTGTAATTAAAAATTTTTTGTAAAGTTACATAACAATTAGCATTACCATATCATTTAGCACTACTAACAATATGTATTTTTGGCGCTTGTGTAATTACCGAAATTTGAAAGGGGTTCACTCTAATCTCATTCTGAGCATTTCAAAGTGAAAAACAATGCCGTATTTAATGGAGCTTTGTTTAGTTTTTATGCACAGATTGCCAATATAAATTAGCATTGTATTTAAGCTGGTAATCAAAATCGTGTCACATGAAACTGGAGGATTATGTGTATTTAACATCCCTTGTATCAGTAAAAATTAAAATTACATTGTATAGTGTTGTGACAGCTGCCTTTCCTGGTTCAAGTGTGGCTGAATAAGAAGAGGGGGCAGGAAAATGCCCTTGAAGTGATCTAATTGGGGATCAGCTGTCTTTCACTGACAGCATATATCTTTTCGTGCATCACTTCAAGGTCATCCTAGAGATGGTATATGCTTGATGGCTGATGAGTTAGAGCCCTTACTGAGGGTGACCAACCAGGACTGTCAGTTTACTTAAGCTGAAGCTCTGCTTGTGTTTTATCACATCACTACACTACTGAAACCAACGACCTCCCAACCCCCAACCTATTATGTTGTAGGTCACCTTCAGTTTCTGTCAGTCCTTCAAAGATACAAATGCTTATTAGTCAAACTTTCCCCACTATTCTCTAATTTTGGCAAAGATTGTCTTCATTCAACAAATTCCCTTCTGCAAGAAAAATGTCCTAATTGGTACTAAAGGGAATTGTTTCTTTCACAGTTGGTATCCCAACAATCAAATGGTGTGGAGCAGAGGGAGATTACAACGTGATGGTGATGGAGCTGCTGGGACCCAGTTTGGAGGATCTCTTCAACTTCTGTTCTCGCAAGTTCAGCCTAAAGACTGTTCTTCTGCTGGCTGACCAGATGGTGAGGCTTGTAGAGATGATCACTGTAACCTTTGTCCTCTCCACCCTATCCGTCTCTTGTTATAGGACACCCAAAATGGGATAATGTTGTGTTCTGCTGACATGACAAGCTTCACTGTCATCCTTTTCATTTGTTTTACTTGGACATCCAGTGTGCTTTTTCACTGTGTGTTTGACTGAGTATTAAGTGCTAAGAGATATTGTGAAAGGAGGCATAATTTGAAAGGACTGCTTGTTCAGCGGTTGTCATTGCTTTATTTGAATTGGTGTGTTAGGTTTGCATGCAATCTCTCATTCAGTGATTCGACCTGCTGAACCGGTCTTCTTTTTTTGTCCTCAGATCAGCCGTATCGAGTACATACACTCCAAGAACTTCATCCATAGAGATGTCAAGCCCGACAACTTCCTAATGGGCCTGGGGAAGAAGGGCAACCTAGTTTACATCATTGACTTTGGCCTGGCCAAGAAGTACAGAGATGCTCGCACCCACCAGCACATCCCTTATCGCGAGAACAAAAACTTGACTGGCACTGCTCGCTACGCTTCCATCAACACCCACTTGGGAATAGGTACCCTGATGTGTCTTTTTGAATAAACTTCTTATGTTATCATATTGAAACCTTTAGGGCTTTCAGACCTGAACTGTCATCACCCTAACATTTACGATTCAGCCACTTCACCTGTTATAGTCTGGCCATCGAAATGACATACAGTGTTTATCGTCTGTGTTTTCTGTTACAGAGCAATCCAGACGAGATGACTTGGAGTCTCTTGGCTATGTGCTCATGTACTTCAACCTGGGCTCTCTGCCATGGCAGGGTCTGAAGGCTGCCACAAAGAGACAGAAATATGAGCGAATCAGCGAGAAGAAAATGTCCACTCCTATTGAAGTCCTGTGCAAAGGATACCCATGTAAGTTTCTGCTTATGCATATAAGGCATTTTTAAGTAATTAGTTGGCTTAAGCTGCATTCCATCACAGCCGTGACCGTAAGCTGGTGCTAGTCTCTAATCTAAAGTAATCTATCTATCTAAAAAAATTCGAATCTATCATTGAATTAAAACAATTAAAATGTGTTATATTATTAGTAGGGGTGGGCATAGATTAATTTTTTTAATCTAGATTAATTTTGAAATTAATCTAGATTAATCTAGATTAATCTATA
>JAUMHQ010000048.1:6029236-6047790 GCA_032361165.1 Enteromius paludinosus
ATATATAATTATTGATCTTGTTTTTAAAAATCAATTTATATGACTAGTACAAATCATTCTCTCTATATTGCCCTCAGCCAGCTAAGTATCATTGCGTAGCTGACACATTTATTTGAGTTAAATTTGCAAACAAATTTGTTCTTTGTTCTAACACCACAGAACCAAAATGTGACATGTGCAAAACATTGCCTAAATTGTGAATGTAAGGATAGATGCAATGCAAGCGTTGGCTTTGGGCCATCCTTTATTGTGGAGCCCTGTATTGTGTAACCACTGCCACATATTTTCAATTTTATTTGTGCCGAGTTCTTTTCAGAACTTGTCACACATTCTTGAAATGCTGCCCAGAGTCATAATTCTGTCTAGAGAGTCTCTGGTGATTTGAATATTTGCTGTTAACACTTCTGTTCAGATCCGCATTTTTTGAGGTGTTTACCACATTATTGTTGTTTGTGTTTTTTTTGTTTTGTTTTGGTTTTTTTTTCACCACAAATGAATATGTTTCCCCTCCAAAAACCCACCCACCCACTTCAGAATAGCATTCCCTATGATCACCACGGCAAGTAGATGCTCGCCATGTTCTGGTATGAGAGACAGCATTGGGTGAGTGACAGTTGGGTGTCTTTTTTTTATATTATTATACCTGGACCTCCTCTACTTCGCTTCATTGAGTAATAGAATCCCTGTCGCACATCACTGCTGTACGGCTGTTACTCACTCACCACACAGAATGAAGAGACACTCCACTACTTGATTCTTAACTGTAATTCAGATGAAGCAGTCAGATGTTAGGCAAAGGCTCTTGAAGTGTTCAGTTGAAAAGCAGTATGGTGTTATTTAAACAGTGCACCACAGTCCGGCTCCAGGTGTAATACCCCCATTCATTTTCTCCATAAAGAAACACAAATCTACCATCGGCTCTGCGATCCTCTTATGAATTTATTACTAAAAGAATGTTATGCAAAGATTGTTGAAGATTAGCACCAAGCAGTTTGTGTCTGATGTTACGAGCTAGTTTCTGGAAAAAAGCAGGTTCTTCAGTGAAAGTGAGGCATCATCTTCATTGGCTTCCATTCAGCCACAATGTCTTCTAAATAATTTGCTTTCAACTTACATTTATAGTATTATATCATATATATATATATATTTTTTTTTTTGTCTTTTCTGAGACTGTAGTTTACTCATAACTAAAGGAAAAGTTCACCAAAAAAAAATGTATTGATTACTCACCCTCTTGTCATTCCACACCCATCTTCATTCATCTTCAGAAGACAAATTAGAAGTATTTTGATTGAATCTGAGAGCTTTCTGACCATCCATTGACCGCAGCACAACTACCTCATACTCTTCGAAACACAACTGACTCAGAAGAGATGAAATTGATGTGTACACTATCTTAACAGTGACTTTTCACTAGTCCTTTGTAATATCTTTACTGCCTTTCTGGACCTTTAACATGGTTGTTGCATTGCCGTTTATGCAGGGTCAGAAAGCTCTGTTTTAATCAAAAATATCTTTGATTTAAACGAAAGAACAGTGTGTCCGTGTGACGCGGCGGACATAGAATAGCGTGTGTTCAGTGAATATTCTCCAAAATGGCGCTATTGCAGAGAGGCACCAAGAAGACCAATTATTATTAATTGTCAGTTTTTTTTATTGGCGTACAAAAAGGAGTATTGTTGCTTCATAACATTTGGATTGAACCGCTGCTGGCAGATGGACTATTCTGACTATGTGTCAAACTTTTCTGGACCTTGGCAGTGTTCATTACTTGGCAGTCAATGGCACAGTCAAAGCCTCCAGGTTTTTATCTCAAATATCTTAAAATTGTGCTTTGAAGACGAACAAAGCTTTTACCGATGTGGGACGAAATGGGGGTAAGTGATTAATGACAACATTTTCATTTTGGGGTGGAGTAACCCCCTAATGACTGAATTTCATTTTTGGTTGAAATATCCCTTTAAATACACACTATTGCACCCAATTCAGATTATTAAATACACTTAAGCTTCAAATATAAATATAATATAAAGCATGTTTTATGTTTAGGATAGCAGATCACTGAGTTATTCTGTGTTATATTTCAGATTTGTTCACAGTGCCAAAATATATTGATACTGGTACTTTCCTATCCTGAGGGGAAACTCAGTTTCGAATCATGTTCCACATGTGCAGTGGTTAAAACAGCACTGCATTTGGTACACATGCAGACTGTTACACCCTCCGTTCAGATTAATCTCAAAGCTGGCTGGTTGTTTTGTATTGTGGATACTAATAGAAGAGACTTCTTAACATTTCTATGGAGAAAATGAATGGGAAAATATTTATGGATCCATACTTGCATACTTTATTTCGGCTTCGCCCCAGTAAGCGGGTTTAAGACCTCGTGCCCCACTCTAATCAATCAATCATTCACTTATATTTATATAGTGCTCTTAACAATACAGATTGTAGCAAAGCACTGAACATTATCAAATAGGAGAATATATTGTGGTATTTTTAATCTTTGCACAGAAAGTAATTCATAACACCAGATGATGTGACGTGTTACTCACAGATGGACAGTACAGTTATCCTCTAAGCTCAATCTAGACGGTTGGGCTTTTGCTTATTTGTACAAAAAACAAACAAAAAAAAAAACGTGCTAAAGCACCAATCTTCAGAAGTATTTCAACCCTTGATAGGTTTGAGGGTGCAATTTGTATTGTTACCTTAATTTGAATCATATGAATTTCTGCCCAACATATCTCCATATCTCAGTGCTTAGATTTGTTCAGATCAAGAGTTGTAAACACAAGGCCTACTCTGCTTTCATTTAGTGCAAAAAAAAGCGCTCCCATATGCACGTATGCCCACCAGACCATCTGTCACAACTGTCCAATAGCAGGCTACACACAATCGCCATGTACTCCCTAGATGTATTTGGAGAACACGATAAGTTTAATCTAGAGCAGGAGAGCTTATTTAAAACCAGTCGCTGAAGCAGAAAGGAAGCACAAATGCCGTGCAGCAGAGCGCTCTTGATTGTGTGCTGTGCAGCGCCCTCTGCTTGTGAGTGTGTGTTTCTACACTCTGTGATGAATCCATAACCTCTAGTTGCCTGGGTGTGGATGCCTCTTTCTGTCTCGCTCTTTTAACCCCCAGTGCTTGGTTTTGGTGCTCTCTTGGCATGCAGTGTGATCACCCTGACTGTGCTCCTGCACCAAACTTAATCAGTGCAGCTTTACACTTACAAGCTTTGTTGTTTAAGCGTAAAACTGCTGCTTATTGTTTCCGTTTTACAGAAAACCTCTATACGATTCCTTTATTATTGTTTGTGCCCTGAATGAATTGTTTACTGGTAGTCTCTGATTTGCTGAGCGGCTCACCTCTGCAGCTCTTTTGTTCCCTCTGTAACGTCAGAGATGGATTCACCCCCGCCCTTTTGAGAGCAGCAGTCACATGATTGGCCCTAGAGTCCTCGTGGGCCCCCTGCACTGCCTTGCCTTTGACGGAGGATCATGAAAAATGTATCCCCACCTAGTAATTAATCACCCTAGTTTTTATTGTGCATCAGAAGGTGCAAGACATAATTAGCTGTGGGCTCTCCTCCGATCTTGAAATATCCTGCCATTTGTGTTCCTGAGTGGAAACCAAAAATACAGTATGCAGTTTTTAGTTTTTTTTGTACCCCCCTTTGTGTTTGGTGTTGTAAACCTTGTTCCCCCCTCTCTTGCCATATGCCCTCTGCTGTGGCAGGCCATGGGGGAGCTCAGAGGACGGCCCCAGGACCACCTAAAATATTTAGCACTCAAAGCACGCTGGCGTAAATAGTTACCACCCTGTAAGAACTAGTGATGCACCAAAAATATTTAGCCAAAAGTGTTTTTTTTTCCCTGTTACAGTCGTTGGGGGGTTGAAAACATTTGACTGAGTGATGTTTGATTTTCATTGCTCAGTCAGTTGAGAAGACATAAATATAACAGTTTTTGTTTACCTCAGGAAAGCTCATTAGTTAGCTAGAACACCAAAAATGTACTATTATGCTAATAAGATGTAGTGCTTTGCATATGAATTTTATCTGAACCTGTTATCATTAACTGACCTATTTTCAAATCATTTATATTTACGACATTGTCATTTGTTTGTATCTCAACACAGAGTTGGAATAGAAACTAGTGCTGTCAAATGATTAATCGCGTCCAAAATAAGTTTTTCTTTAAATAGTATATTTGTATGTACTGTGTATAATTATTAATGGATGTATATATTATATATAATGAAAAGTTATGTTTACATATTAAATATATTTAGATATAATATAAGAGAATTAATATATAAATGCATTTACATGTAAATATTTCAAAATACTGCATGTGTGTGTTTTAATATAAGAATAAACATTAAACAGCATAAACGCATATATTGTGTAAAGAAAAACTTTTATTAATCGTTTGACAGCACTAATAGATTCGCAATTATATCATTGGAAAGTTGATATAAAATCTGCTGAATATACAATTCCAGTGTTCATATGTAAATTAATTAATAATCTTAATTGATTAATTGATATTTTTAGTGTCTGTGTTGTAAAAAAACAAAACAAAAAAAAGCACATTTTGGTGCATTACTAGACCGTATATCTCTGAGAAGTTCAGTTGACCCAGACTGTTAATGACTAGACTAATCCTAAGGGCACAAAGCAAAAATTCATGATGACGCTTATGGCTTGACATCATGAATCTGAAATGAGTGATCTTTGACTGTTTACACCTGGTATTAAGCTCTGTCTTGGTTGAACCAAAACACTAATGCATGTGTATGTAAATGCACCATTGTTTTACTTTAATAGCACACATAAAACTTTTATTTTAGTTCTGTGGCTCGCTGACAAGTAAATAGGTGCTCTGTTGAGTTTGAATATTTGTGACCACCTTGTAATGTGCTTGGGGCGATCGGATCACAGAGTGTTTCTTTTGTTTACACATGGTTTTTAGTGCTGTCTGCTTGTGATTGGATCACCTGAGACTTTATACAAGATCTTTTTGTCATTGGTATCCTTCACATTCCCATGACAGTCAAACTGAGATGACTCATGGGAATAGGGGAACAATGGCTATGTTCACAGAGCAGAGTAATGTGGTTGTCAGTCTTGTTTGGAGTGTTAAATATGATTCATTTTAGAAAAGTGACATTCTGTAACCTGGCTTAAATATGGTCAGTCATAAATGCCCATGAATCACTAGCAAAATGAGGGCGTATTGATATGTTATGAATAACCATTTGCACCAGTTGACAGTGGTGTCACATTATTGACATGACCTACACTATGCTTAAAAGTTTAGGGTTATTAAGGTATATAAATATAATTAAATATTAAATATTGATGATAACCTAATATTTAACAGTATTCCAGTTTTTAGTGTATTTTTGATATTACTTCATACAAAAAAAACGGCCTACCCCATACTTCTGAACAGTAGTATATGTGATTCAAATTCAATACATGTTTATTTGTTATCATTATGTGTTGCCGTGGTTACAGGTGTTACGCAAGAGTTGTCCATGAAGACATCATCTAATCTGCTCCCATCCTTTTTAACGAGTCACACCTAGCAGTTGTCACTCCAAAATACTGACAGCTTGAACATAGCCAAACTTAAGTCACGTTGTTAAAGCCAATTCACACGGCAGCAGACACGTTCACTGCGCTTTGTCTGAACCTGTGTTTCGACAGCGTCGTTTTCACCGATCAAGCATGTTATTTCGCCATTTGTTGGGTCTTGCAATGTCCCATATTGGTCAGCTGCCGCTTTAAAGTCCTAAATGTTCTTGCCTTTTTTCGTGTTCGTCATCCTAAAAAATTCACCAGATTTCGCCCGATAGAAACCTTGCACACATTTGTCAAAATGCGTCTTTTTTTTTTGTAATGACGAGCTAAAGTTTGAGATGGTGTGAGGTCTCGTGTGTTTTTAACCGAGAATCGTGTGTGCAAGAACTGTTGGTCTGTGTCCACTGGTGCAGTGTGAATTGGCTTTTAAAAACACGGTTTGCATTTACGTCATGTGGCATTCAGAAACTGACGTGTCTCTCTCTCCTCCTCTCGCCAGGCTCTTTCTCGCGTCACCCCAAGTGGCCTGCAGTCTGCCGTACCTCGATGAGACCCTCCACACAACTCAAGAGCAGACCAACCACGGCCCTGATCTGCACTAGGACTTCTCCAGCAGCCTCTAACCATGTGAAATCAACCTCAGCAAATCAAATCGACACAACAGACTTCATTTCCTCCTCCCTCTCAAAACAATTAAACACCCTAGAGAGCCACGCAAACTCGAGAGATGGACAGATTTTGGTTTTTCCTTTTTCTTCTTTTCACACACTCCACACACAAATTTCCTTACCTACACTACTCCAGCAAACACCCGGGCACATCAGTTGTGCTTGTTAACATCGCTTTTTGCCAGACAATCGCTGGCAAGATGGGAGGGACGGGGCGGGGGAGGCGTGATTCTCGGCCATCGCTGCCTTGGGCCCTCTGGCACACCACACACACACCAGGAGGAGAGGGCCGTCCTCCTGCCGTCCAAGGGCCTCTTCGCAGAGGAGAGCAGACTTGGCTGAATCCATCCACAGCGGCTCTGACCCTCTCCTATTGCAAAAAATTACTTTCACACAGCTTGGAATGCAGCTGTACTGATAGCCATTGACATTCTTGCTTACCGTAATCTTTTCTTTTGGTCTTTTTGTTTGTGTACAACAGAGATTAAATTGATTTCACACTGGCTACAGTCTTTCGCAGGTGAATCTTTCTCTTTTTGTTAGTTTAACAGCGTTAAGCTTATTGAGATGTGCAGAATTCAGAGATCGAACGTTTCGTTCATGTGGCAGGATGAAGGCAGTGTCCTTTTTATGTCGTTTTGTAGTTTATTATGTGGCCAGGTGGAGAAACATACAGCAAAGGTTCGAATAGTTACACCCACAGTATCACCTTCAAACTCTTTTACATGATTTTTAGTTTGGTTGCACCCATCAACCTGGCCCTCTATATCAAATTAGTTTTGTTTTTGTTTTTATTGCATTCCCTTATGCTTTTGTTTTGTTTCTCGAAAGCTGTGAAATGCCTGTATTGTAGAGTTGATGATGTTATTAATGTTGCTGTTTGTTTCTTTTTACCCCCTGAACTAAGTAACGCAGGCACACATGGTTGGGTCAAGACTGTTGACAGACATTCAAAGCAGGAAGTCGAATAATGAGATAAGGGCTTTGTTGGGGGTTTTTTGACCCGAGGGTATAAGTCTGAACAACTTGGGGCATATGTTGAGACAAACGGGCAGGTTTCCTTTTAACATTTGTGTTTGGATTTAGAAATGGATGTCCTGAGCCCAGCTTGTCTCATTGAGAGTACACCAGCCATCATTTAAGCCATGCCTGATTTGTTTTTCTTTTTCTTTTGACTGACGCTTTTAACAATTGAGATGCAAGGTTTTTGTTTTTCTTCGACTTTATTAACGGAGTATTACCAATGCTTTTAGTACTACCTTTCCCTTGTCTCAGAAGTGTGGTTCTTTGACTTACTGGTGCTATAAGTCACAGAGGACGTGGAAGGCGAGCTGCCTGTCCATATCATTCAGCATAGTAGAGCGTAGGCTTTTTCTGTAGTCATGGGGTGGGGGGTGGGCTAGTGGTGAAACTCTTAAATTCTGTTGTCATGTATATAGGATGTTTCTAGTGATGGCAAAGTACCATTTTTTCATAGCCACTGTCTGTGTGTGTGTGTGTGTGTGTGTGTGTGTGTGTATCGTGAGTATGGGGGAAAAGGCTAGTGCTTAGAGAGGTGCGAGGGACTTTGTTCCGTTCTAGATTTGATAAGTTTAGTAATTCTTTCTCTCCACTGGTGGTCTCACAGAAACAGCCGCTCCAGTACTGGTGTTGTTTAAATGTAGGCACAAGTACACTTTTTTTGTCGGGGATCGAGCTATTATGGATTTCTCTATTTCATTTTCTGGTTCATTCTACACACGACTGCTTGGCCAGTCCTTCTGCATCACACTGTGCTGTATCAGGTGGAATTATTGGAAATCTTCCTTCCCTGGAAGATTTTATTTTTCCTCATTTGTATTGCCACTGTATTTGTGTATTTTAAAATGTGTAAATAAATTAATAAGTACTTGTAAGTTGTCCCTTTTCATTTCACCGCAATAAAGACATACTTGATCCAAATATTCTATCAGGTACTCAAACCTATAGTTCACCCAAAAATGTCAATTCTGTGATTAATTACTCCCACTTGTTCCAAACCTGCAAGCCCATCTTCAGAACACCAGTTAAGGGATTTTTCATCGAAAACGCTCCACACTGACATGGACAAGGTGTTCTTTTTGTTTTCTTTGCATGCAAAATGTATTCTCATAACTTCATAAAATTACAGTGAGCTGCTACTACGGTCATATTATTCCACTGATGAAGTTTCTGGAAGCTGATCGAGTGAATTACCTGGTGGTTTTTTTCTCGCGGAGGGTCAGAGAGCTTTTAAAAATATCTCGATTGTATTGTGAAAATGAGCACAGGTCTTAAGGGCAGGTGAAGGCGAGAACTTAAAACACTTTAATGTTCCAAATGCTTGAAGCTTATTTTCTAGGTGTTAATCAGGTTGGTTAGACGCCATGTGGAATGAGTTTTCTGACGGCTTACGATATACATTTCAGGCTTTTATTAAAGAAATTATCCCCAAGAAGCCGTGAGTTTATAACCGTTAGGCATGGCCACAGACTAAAAAAAGAATTGTATAAAAGGATTCTTACGTATATGTAGTTATAAAACTGAGCAATTAAAGTGTGATGATATTAATAAAACCGTTATTCTACCGCCAAACATTGTAGCCCCACAGAAACGACTGTAGTTTGAACGAAGTGGTTGCCGAGCAACACACAGACATAAACAAAGGTGAATGTATGTAGTAGAGTTGTGACGTTCGCGAACGAACCGATTCTTTTGAACGGCTCTTAAACATGAACGATGGGAGCCGAGTCGCGGCTGGGGGGAGCAGTTCTTTTTTTCACACAGATCCACACAAACAGCTCCTCCGCGAGACAGAACCAGGGCCATCCAGAGACCGTTAAGTGGACGGGTGCCCAATGTTACAATAAGATGCAAATTACAGGTTCAAAAACAGACTCCTATGTCAGATCCTTTGTAATTCACTTCTCTATAGTGCTTCAGTCTACATGAGCCGCAAAACCTACTAATTTAAGTGAGCCGTGTCATGAGAATCGTACAATCCTTGAACAACATCAACAAGGGACTCCCCTACACGTCTCTTAACTTTTTTATAAAATGGCTGCAAATGAACCAAACCCACCCAAACTAAATTGAACATAAACACACATAACATAACTTAAACAAAAACCCAATTGTGCATGTGCACCTCAATATTGCAATCATAATTACTGTATTTGCATTAACAGTAAGGGTAGGTTTAGGGTTGTTTCAGGTGTTGACATTAATAAAACAACACAGTTATAGGGGGAGGGGCGCACCTAGCGCAGGGGTGCTACTGCCTAAAAGCATCAGTGTTGCCAACTATTTCCATTAAAACATTACATCCAGATGCACAATAAATAGGTTCTAATTAACATATTACTGTGTGTGATGACGTCATTGCGTAATCACAACGCAAAACTACATTTTTATGTATTATACAAAATAATTAATGTTTTCTCAAAATATGTCCATTTAGATTTGTATGTAAAATATAGTCTATAAATAATAATAATTTTTTTGGGGGGTTTTAATTATTTGACTACAAATCTCACCTCATCATTCCTCCCAGTGATTATTTCCAGGATAAACTGAGATGCCTCCAAGCTGGCTTCTTAAAACGGACTAAATATTTCTTTTGAACGGCTCTTTGAAAGGAACGGATCGCCAAGATCCGGATCCCCTCAAAGAGCCATAAATCCCATCACTAGTGTGTAGTGTATTTTTGACAACAGCTTGGAACACTACTCACCCAATCAGAATCAAGGACTGGAACTATTCGATTTATAATGACAATTTTTTTTGGAGGGAATGAGTGCAGCTGCAGCTTACTTCAAAAATGATAGTTGGCGCTATTTAAACAGCTTTTAGTAGCTAAACTTGTAAAAAATAAAACAAATAAGACAGCTGTTCTGCATTCAACATTTATTGAACAGAGATAATGTCATCAAATTACACAGGCAGTCTGAAAACTAAAAAAAAAGTCTATTGCAAATGTTTCCCGGACCAACTCGGATAGGCACAATGGAAGGGCAGTGACACTGACTCTGGGTTTAAATTTCTCATTGCTGCACTATATGTACAGTATTCATGTACAAATCTTTGACGGGTGAGTATCTAAACAAGTAGTAGAGCTGTCTCCTCCAGACGCCAGTATAAAATTAAAACCACTGCCAGCAGGCAGTGCTGTCAAACCTCGTTTCTTCTATCGCAATAGAAATGTAGGTGACACACTGCATGCTTGTCATCATTATTTCCTAAAAAAAAACAGCAGTTTTACCACAAGCATTTATCATTTGGCCACTAATTCGGTATTGCATTTGGTGCATTTCAGTAAATAAATATATATTTTTTCTTGTGATAATTCTAGGTTTAGAGGAGGAGAAAAATAGATAAATGCAAATATTGCGGTAGGACTCTTCACATGAAGTGATAAATGCAGAGATACCTGCTCTCTACTTCACTATTCTATGACAATCTCAGCATAATAGTAAAAACTTGACAAACGTACAACAGTGTCAAAAAAGAAATTCACAGTACATCTAACACTGACTAGTACAGCTATATATTCCACTAACATTAAAAAAGCTAAGCTTTTGACATTGTCCATTAGCATTGAAACATACCAAAGAGCATAAGGTGAAGTAGGGCAGTCGTGTATATAACAGTACTTATCTTCATGCAGGAAATCATGGCATCATCAGAAGTATCCTAAAGCTATTGGACCACACGGATCAAAACATACACTTCACATAATGTATGAGGTCTGTATAGGGACACATACTATTACAGAAGTGCTAACACTACAGATATCTGATCATTCCGCTGATATCTATGAATATGATCAGACTGATTCAGTTCCTGTGGCTGAAGTTTGTGATGTTTATTTTCCACTTAGTTAAAGATGCTGTAACAACGTTAAATCTTTTAAACTTTAAACATGCCTCCCTCCTTTCTCCATCTCTGCCATTTTGGCATAACCAAAGTGAACAAACTGTATATTTAAAAAAAACAATGAAGCATCTGTATCTTCAAATCTCTCGGTTTCCTCCAGCAATGAAAAGCTATCTATTTATTTTCCTTTTAAGGCGTTATGTGGTGTCAAAATCGAACACCTCTTCCAACTCTCTTGCAAACCGCTCTTGCAAGTTCACTGTAAAACATGTGGCTGCTGTAAACAAGCAATTTGATTGAAAGGGGCAAAGTTTATAGATTATAGGACCAGTGTTGGGAAAAGCATGCATAACAATATTGCGTTACTCCATTAATAAGTAGCCTAACTAATAAAGTTAGTTTTTATGGGAATTACTTCATCATGTTACTTTCTGTCACCTGAGCTGGGCTTTCTTTCACAAGAAAGAGACATTGATAAGCCCCAGACTGAAGTGCTTCTGCTCCTCGCTCCTGAACTGTCTTTCAACACAGGAGAGATGTCATGTAAATAAACAGGAACAGTAACAATAAAAGTAAGCTGGTTACGTACCTCAAGTCACACTACCTACAGCACTAACTGACTGGTGTGATATCCCAATGAGGAGAATCATTTCCTGCACACAGTCCCATGACAACAATCACTTACAGCACCTTGGTAACGTTGGTTTAAGTCAAAAAAACGTCTGTGGTTTTGAGTTAGACGTATCAAGAGTGGCCTGTCTAAATCTCTGTGTGGCAGCGCAACTTGATTTTGAACAGCGTGAGTGCAGTGCACGTCTCTATTATTGATTAGATGTTCATCTGTCAGTATGTAGCACACATTTTAGGACATCACATTGGACTACACAGTGACACACATCAACACTGCAGGTCTCCTCAATCTCCTCTTATTTGTGTCTTTCAACCTCTTCTTTTAAGCAGAAATGTCCATCAGAGGTGGGTGTCTAGACTACAGGTGATGTTCTTATTCTGCTCATCATTATCTTTATTAAGAAATGTTTCCACTTCCTTTGGATCCTTCGTAACATTCTCCTCTGTAGGTGGCGTACTGGGGTGATTCTTTGCCTCCGCTGTCTCTCCGTTTTCTATTGCAGTCTCTGGTGCCTCAGGCTTCTTCTTTATGAACAGTAAGTTGCATACGGCGAGCACTAAAGCTGACAGCACAACTTCAATCCCAGCCAGCAGGAAAACAAACATGTACTTCTTAGTGGAGTCCAAAAGGCGCCCTTGACCAGAAGAGAAAACAAGGATTTCAACAGTGTTCAAAGACTCTCAGTAGATTACAGTGTGCATTAAAGTGTAGCAAGCTTTATAAATTAGGGACGTGTAAAATATCTACTGTAACACATAATTGCATCATCATATATAATGTTTTCGACTAGTTGGTGGGTTGTCTGAACATCCTGATTTATTGCACAAAGCCGAATTCACATATGAAGCAGCCTACTTTAGTTTAAGAGGAAGCTAACCTACAGTACACATCATTTTTGTTTGAAATAAAACGTAAACACTCACCAGCAGACGGAGGCCCAACCAGCACAGCAATGGCTTCCACCAGGAGAACTAAACCAATGGCGCTTGAGAACTTCTCTGTACCCACAACAGCCATGAGAACCTCGAACTGCAAGGCTCCCACCATGCCATACGAGATGCCAAAGAAGATGCAGAACACCACCAGAGAGGTGTAGTCTTTAGCCAGGGAGCCCACCAGGTCTGTGGTGCCATTGAATAAGAGAGCGAAACTAAAGAGGTAGACGCATCGAGGACGAACCCACTGGAGCCCAGCGATCATGCCACATGTGGGGCGTGCGAAAATGTCAATGAAACCCAAAATGGTAAGCAGGAGGGCGGATTTCGTGTCTTCATTTCCTAACTCTTTGGCATAGCTCACCACAAACACCGGAGGCACAAACAAACCAAGCACCATAATGGAGGCAGCGGCTGTGTAAATGACAAAGCCCGGGTCTCTGAAAACACTGAAGTCCAGCAGCTTGGGTTTGGGCTTGGCTTTCTTGTTACTATCATCTGGTGTGTTTTCAATCCCAGGGGTCTCCGACTTCTTTGGCGAGACCAAAGGCCTCATTAAAGCCCCACAGGCACAGCAGTTCAGAAGAATCCCTCCCAAGATGAGGAAGCCCCCTCTCCAACCATATTCATTCTGAAGGACCTGCCCCAGAGGAGACAGACAGCACAGAGCCACGGGACTCCCAGCTGCTGCCAGGCCGTTAGCCAGCGGACGCTTCTCACTGAAGTATCGATTCAGCATAATGAGTGACGGCTGGAAGTTCAGAGCCATTCCGAGACCTGCAATCAGGAGACAGAAATGTTTCCATGTAGCTGAATAGACATCGGTGCTTTGGTAAAAGACTAAATGATGGCTAAAGTACCTGTAATGACTCCTGTGCACAAGTATATGTGGATGATGCTTGTGGAAAATGATGCCAAGACCATTCCCAACGATGCAAAGAGGCCGCCCACCAACATCACTGGACGGCATCCATATCGATTCACTAAAATACTGCATAAAGGCCCTGCGAGGAGTAATTATATGCATATACTCTAAACTATTTGAATCCACTTTAATCTAATTAGAAGACATTAAAGGGACTGGTACTCAGAAATGAAAATTCTGTCATTATTTATTCCAGAAAATGTTCAGTTAAAGGCAGTAGTGAACATACCGGTGCCATAAAGCATAGCCAGTAGGATGGAGGAGATCCAGGCTGTGTCACTGTAGCCCACATCAAACTCTCTAATCAGCTCCTTGAAGAAAACACTGACAGCCTTGGGAAAGGCGTAGGAAAAACCTGTGATGACGAAGCAACCGAAGAGCACGGCCCAACCCCAGCCACCGTCAGGAGCCTTCACTCCAGTACTGCCAACATCTAGTGCTACTCCTCCCATGATGCTCTACTGCTCTGTGGAGAGATGAGAGCACGAGACACTCACGTTCTCAGGGGAACATAAGCTGTAGTATTCAAGTCTATTATGATGCCTTCAGGATTTTGGCAAATGACAAGGCATTCCAGTTGGAGGGCAACAACGGCAGACATCATAATAAAATCTTTTAGTCCGGGTCTCACAAAGCAGTAATAAAATGTCCAGCTTATATTTGCATGCCAAAATCATAATGATGTGAAACATTTTAATGGTCCCAAAACAAGCTGAAATGTCTTCTGAGACTGAGAATTTACAGAGAATATTATCATGACTTTTATCACATTTAATGACTGTCTAAAATATAATGATAGCCTATGTGAAATTAGAATGTGTTCTAGTTTATATTCCCTTATTGATTATTAAACCTACACGTCTGAGTATATATTTGTATATATTTAGGCTGCAGTTCCTTTTATCATTATTAATTTATTTACATTTCCACAGCGTAGTAATAGCCTGTAACTCTTTTTAATGAAACTGAAGCTGTTTATCATAGTACATTTGGAAGATAATTATATATTTTGGGGAAATGCACAAGTCAGCCCATACATTGATCTTTTAAAACATCCCTTATTCAACTCTCACTCTTCACATACTCTATATTAAAATGCAATTTCGTTTCACGCGCAAAATTGTTTTGACGTCCTGCCAAACGCATCATTTCGGCACTTTCGCGCGATTCCTTCTCTAATGATTTTAATATTTAATCTCGTCATTATACATTACCATCACTCTGTTCTTCTATTTGATAATGTTCAGTGCTTTGCTACAAATCTGTATTGTTAAAAGCGCTGTATAAATAAAAGTGACTTGACTTAATCCAGCGTTATTTTAAATATTGGCTAGTTTGTTCGCAATGTCGCAGGGTTCCGTGATTCTTCCGTGTTTCAGAGTCACCTGTTACGCTTGTGTGCGGGGATGCTGCATGGATGCGGGGCAGATCATGCGCAGTCCACATTTATCAATGTGAAGCAAGGTTATTTATTTAAGTTCATAAATAGCCACTGTATCATTTATCATTCACGCTGTCTACATCTAAGAGCATGTTGGTGATTAGAGGCTCTTTGTGCAACTCATCCATAGCTGCGAATCAACATAACGTGTAGATTTAAATCCACAGCTGGCCCATCAGCTCAACTTCGCTACATCAAATTAACATTTAAACTCGGTCGTAAGAGCTGTGCAAATATTTATCTTCTTCTGGAGAGGCTAATTAACGTCATTTTGGAATGTTTACCCAAATCCTCCAATTGCCATAATAAGCTTCCGGGACATAAAACTAACCGTAAATGGTACTTACTAAAAATATGATGTCCCACCTTCAGATTTCAGTTCTGTTCATCAAAACACGCTTCTAGCAGCACGTTATGACATGACCGACGCAGCTGAGTAAAAGAGAGAGACGACTGACTGACTCTGCGGACCGGGGTCCTAAGCTCTGTTGTTCTCATCATGTTTTCATGTTCACCTGAGCGTGCGCGTGACGTCGGCTTTTCTTTCTGTTTCTGTGCAAAAATAACCTGGGGTGCGTTTCCCAAAAGCATGGTTAGACTACTATAGTCGCAAGTTCCGTCGTTACCAGCACAGTTCAATGAGTCGGTGTTTCCCGAAAGCATCGTTCAGACCAACATTCGCAGTCAACGTCACAAATGCACGTGGTTTGAACCACAGCTTTGGACCTGTGCTTAGAAGCACAGTAAGGTTTATGTAGTTGAACTAACGTGTTCTGAGGTTCAGTACGCTGCGAAATATTAAAGTTGCTGAACAGGAAATAGGCTACTGAGTGTAAACTGGAAATTTGGTATGTTGTTTCCAATATGACAGATATCTGTGGAGAATAAAAAAAAAACTGAACACGCGTATCTATCTCAAATAACTGAAGAAGTCAAATTCATGTAAATTAAAGTCATCACTGCTGCTTGTCCAAAATTCAGGTCATTTTCACAAACCTAATTTCCTTGTTTTTAATTGTAAGGTAAGAAAAGAGCATTTATGGTCACAGGAAACCAGACTGGCCTGTGTAATAGCCTGCAGGGCATCAGAAGATTGATCAGTGCTATGGTGTAACACAGTCATTTAATCACAAACACACAGATCTAGTGTGGTTTGTTGAGCCCAAACACATCCACGGTGGCTACTGTGGCAGAGTTTTCAGCTTTGAACAAACCATGCAAAGCTGTTCAAGGTGTATTTTGCATATTCCATTGAAACCTTTTTCTGGGGAAATAAGTCTAAAATATCTAACAGCGTTTCCTGAATCAACAAACTCAATGACTTATTATAGAAGCAAAACAATGCAAAGGAAAAAGGAAAAGAATGACAGGAAATGATGGGCATGACTTGACGCGTTCAAGTCGAGTTCCTGTAAATGAGCGAATCATGTTTTTTAGTGTATGTTTCTGAATGTGTGCAGAATGGCTAAGTCAGTTGCCTCAAGTAAATACATAGATGTTTATTTAATGCGAATGCATGCATTTGATGTGTTGCCAAAACATTAGACTGGTGGTGCTATTGGTTTTTATACTTATTGATTTATGAGTACCAGAATAAATTAAAAACAATACATGTAAATGTTCTCGTGCTCATGATGCTGTGGGTGAAAATTGATGTTTACTACGTTAAAGTCTGCATCTCAGTAAGTGTTAATGATAATTAAACTTCCACATTTACTTGGCTTTCATAGAAGGCTCCTTCCTCTTTCAGACCGCAGGCCCTAGTGACCACTGAAAGAAGAAATACAGGAGACAATCATTGTTAAGGCAACAAATGGACGATCATATCAGAAGTGTTTAGACACATTCTGAATGAGACAAAAAGGACAGACAGTATAAATTATTTATGAACTGATATATTTTAGCTACCACTAAATAATCCTGCAGAAAATCATTGTGAAGCCACAAATTGACTGTTCACCAGGGCTCACCCCAGCATTCAAAATCATGGTCAATTAATAATGTAGGTAACTAGTTATTTGTGTCTAACAATTTTTTTTTCTCCATATGTCACAGTTATATTGTTTAGTGTACTTTTGAGCCTCAAAACTCAAAAAATAAATAAATAGACAGTTGGCAATGGGCACTGCCTGTAAAATGGCTTTATGTTGTGATAGTACACAGTGCTTAAGATAAACATGAAATATACATTTTACAACAGGCAGATCAAGTTCATAATATTTCCTCTGTTGGCCGTCATTCTATAGGTCTAACTACTGCCCTCTCGTGACGCTTCAGAGCAACACCGGCACGCAGGATGGGGGTACCAGTCACTGTTCAGCCAATCAGCGCACAGGATGACGTACAGCCACTCGTTCAACCAATCAGCGCGCAGGATGAGGTACAGCCACTGTTCAGCCAATCAGCACGCAGGATGACGTGCAGCCACTCGTTCAGCCAATCAGCGCGCAGGCGGAAGCTGGCGTTCTTTCTGTTTCTAAAACTCTGGGGTCTCGCTGCTGCTAAAATGACCGTTATCGTTTTATCTGGAAACTAGCTATCCGTTGACCTTTTGAAAAGAGAAAGATAACATGACATCCCGCAAACGAAAAAGGGAAGAAACTACAAATAGTAGTAACGTTAAGAGTCCTCAAACTGAGGAGAACAGGTAACTTTGCTTTGACTGGTAACTTACATGTTGATAATCGTATGTGTATGCTGTGTAACGTAACTTTACGTGAACTCTTTTATTTTCCTGATGCTTGCTTGTTCAGCTCTGAGTCTTGCCTGAGTCAGCCGAGCGACCAAAGTGTTCATGAAATCATAACTTTCGAGCCATCTAGGTTGCCAGGTACGTTACTTATGATATATGCTGTGTAGTAATATACATATATATATTTATTAAAGATTACTGGCTCTTTTTTGGTGATCTAACAGCAGTCCACTATGATCCTGACACCACTGAGCCCATCAGCTGCAGTCTGAAGTCTCTTGAGGAATTGTTGTCGTGGAAACGCAATGAAGCAAGTCCTTTTAATGTGGCCTCTGTGCCTTTGGCTAGCAGGTATCCTCCACTGCACAGCTGCCCGAGACGGACATTATTGTCTCACGACATGATGGGTGGCTACCTGGAGGACAGGTACAACTCAGAGTTTAACTGAGTTTATAAGTGTGTTATGTCAGCCTCATTGGTTGTTTTCATGGTTCTGTCCTTTTTGCTGAGGTTCATTCAAGGTGCAGAGGTGGAGACACCATATGCCTTCTATCACTGGGAGTATATCGACATCTTCAACTACTTCAGTCATCAGATGGTAACCATTCCTCCTGCGGTTTGGACGAACGCAGCACATAAGCATGGAGTGCTCTCTATAGGTGAGTGTAGAAAGAGCTTTGTAAAAAAAGTTGGTTTAAAGGTGCCATAGAATGGAAAACTGAGTTTAGCTTGGCATGGTTGAATAATAACAGTTCAGTACATGGACATAACATACTGTGAGTCTCAAACACCATCGTTTC
>JAUMHQ010000048.1:6058150-6070226 GCA_032361165.1 Enteromius paludinosus
GTCTAATGTTTATCAGTACATTACAGAAAATAATGAACTTTATCACAATATGCTAATTTTTTGAGAAGGACCTGTGTATATATATGTAAAAGCATTCTTAAAGGTCCCTATAAGTTTAACTAAAAAGAATCTTAAATATTTCTGAAGCAATTTGGGATTTTCTTGGTCTCATTCCTGAATGAGAATGCGTGTTCGACTCTTTGCTTCTGTTCACATGCCAACGGTTGTTCAAAGACCTGCATGTCATGGGTTGCTGACCCCTGCTTTCAAGTCAAACTTTTTTTGGCCATACATAACATATGTAATACATTCTCTAAACAAACTGGATGTGGTTCTACTCCTAGATGTTTCCTGTTGAAAATGACTGGCTGCTCATTGCGCGAAGTTTGTATTCGTGTTTCCCGAGATGAAGGCAATGAAAATGTTTCCTTCAACTGCAGGATTGGAGAGATTATGGTGAGATTGTACATTACAAATGTCTTTTTACTTTGAATGTATGAAAACTACTTTTAACAATGTTGTTAAATAAGTATTTTTAAAAATTTACTTTACAGTAAGCAAACGTTGTATGACAGCAAAAGCAATGCAATTGTAGAAGTATGAGAAATAGTGTGTTTGTGTGTGTGTGTATTTATGTTTATTTATTTAATAATTATTGAAAGTATCCACTGATTTCAGTAAATAAAAACGGTATTTCAACCAATAGGCTACCAATACATTGACTTCTTTTATGTTTAACATAAAATGTATGTATCACATGTAGTGCTGATTAATTGTTTGACAGCACTTATGAAATCGAATTTCTTTAAAAATATACAGTAAGTTGCATAATTGTCCTACATGTTGACATTGTGACTGAACATATTGTACATTACCAATAAAAAGGTAGGGATCTAAGTTTTTTTTTTATGTCGGTGAAAGAAGTCTCTTATGCTCACCTAGGCTCGATTTATTTGATACAGTAAAAGAGCAATAATGTGAAATGTTTTTACGATCTAAAATTAAATGTAAAATGTACAGTCCTTTTTACTGCCACCTTTAAGCAATAAAGCCTTGCTGAAAAAAAGTATTCATTATTCTAATCTGACTCCCTTATTGACGGTTGTGCTCATACAAAGTTGGCATTAGCTAAATGGTCTGCATCTGTTTTTTTTTTTTCTGTAGCTGCTGGATGCGGAGAGTCTCCAAGCACCCCTGCAGTCTGTTGATGGCATCTGTGTGAATGATGTGGTGTGGCACACAGGTGCTGTGATGGGAGACGGACGCACGCTCAAGGTACTTTTGAATGCCACCTTACGCTGGCATTACCCCATTCAGCAGGTCCGCCATTTCCGGATTCACTGGAGGCGTCTCCGCGGGCCTGACCCTCGCATTCCCCCTGGTCCACTGACTCTGATTGGCCGATCTTACTCTACCCTGTACCGTGTGGTGGAGCTGGAGGTGCCTGCTGCTCCGGGTCTCGTAGAGCTGGTGGTGGAGCCTGTGAGCAGAGAGGGATTCAGAGTGCCTGAGGCCCAGTGGGGCCGACGCACACTCAGCTACAGCGCCACTTCCTCAGAGAGCTCATCAATGTGAAAGATTATTGCCTTAATACTCCATAACTCACATGCTGTTTAATCTTTTATTTGAAATGCTTAATGAGTTGGTGCTACATATGCGTTCAATGGTTTGTGAGTGACTGAAAACTTAATCGAATTTGCAATATTATTCTTATTGTTATAGTAAATGCCATTTTATGTATTAGTGACCAAAGTGGTCTTTCTTTTAGTGATTGCACATATTCTACAGCTTTTTTAACATTTATTCATAAATGGCATGCAAACTTCATGAAAATAATCATGCACCTTCAAAATTGTAATACTTTCACAAAAGCCTCTTAATGAAATTAAAATGAAATTTTATGCATTTGTGTGAAAACGAGAAATGAGATGAGTTTTCCTCCTCGACTTTCAGATACATTATTTGTTCTGCAAATAAATGGGAATGCTAAACAACTGTAAAGTTAGTTCTGTCTGAGCAAATGTAGATTTCAGGCGATAATTCAAACTGTATAAAAAATTATGACTTTATTGTTTGCAGGCATTCAAATTTACAAATTTTACAAGACACAGGCATAAAAAAAATTACTTTAAGATCTCAAAAAAAAAAAAAAGTGTCAGATTTTGGTCAAATTTGAGTGTTGATTGTCTAAAAGTGGTTAGCAAGCCATTCCAGTTTGTGTCCGAATAAGATCCATCACTCCTGCTGAGTCACCATCTTCAACATCCGCAGAGCCATTGGCCCTTGGTCAGATGGGATCTGTGATGATGTAATGGATAGAGATCACATTCACTCATAAAGTCTAAAAATAAATACTGAGCAATGAATTTTCCACAAAGAACCACCACAGCTTCTACAGTTAAAGCCATGCTAAAATTACTTGAATATAAGAACACTGAACATAACCAAAAAAAAAGTTATATTATAAATATATTTATATATTGTGTACCATATGTCCAGCTTTGAGGATCCAGTAGAAGCCAAAGTTCTTGTAGGTCTTATAGAAAGCTCCAGTCTGGGTCTGTGTTTGTGGGTCCTCCAGTGCTGTCCATTTCATTTTGTTGAAGTATTGAAGTCCATCCCATTTCAGCCGTTTCACCCACAACTCCTGACCTGCTCACACATAAACACTAATCAATCATCACTGCAGTGCAGAAACACTATCCTGACAACACCCAATCATAATGGTCTTCTTAAATATCAAACTGCAGGTTAAAATGATTATAAAAAGCTTACTGACTTACAAACACCATCTATTAACACCCGACCCTGGAGATCTGATCGCAAGCGATACACCAGACATTAAAAAGGCATTGTGTATGACCAGAGATCAGATTAAATGGACAGGGTGGTCTCTGGTTTCATGACTATTTATATCAGTGTACAGCAAGTAAATGGACTGTTGTTGTCTGGGACGTATTCGTTTTGACACACAACTGTCAAGTGTAAATGGCCCAAATGATAATCTAAAATGAGCTGCTATTCTGAAACGTTTGCTGATGATTGATGTCCTTACCAATTGTGTCCACAATGAGATCCAGTTGGCCATTATAGACGGTAACATTGACCCCTGCAGCCAAAAGCTGATCTACAATGTCCACCACAGGCTTCATGAAATCTCCTGCCATGCTTTCAAACACTGCCTCAGCTTGTCCTGAAGAAACAGGAGAAGACTTGTAAGGATCATAATGTTACACGATTACCTCTGTAAATCAGAAAAGATTAATGACCTCCCCATGTGACATTCTTTGGTATGACACCAAGCTTCTGCCTGATTGGTCCATTCATCAACTCTGACAGGGACTGACGGTGCAAAGGTCGAATGTGGCGACGCTTCAGTGAGGCTGTAAAAACGAGACAAAATGATGACTAAAATATTTCCATTTATGTAACGCAGAAAGTTTGAATTTGTGCATGTTGAGTTCCTCACAGAGAAATCCATTGGTTTGATCCAAACTGGTCTTCACCATCTCATCTGAGTTTTGTGTGAGGATGTTATAGAAGTTCACACCATTTGTGTTCTGTAGAAAAAGAAGTAGACGAACTGAATGAAGCACATGATCATTTCTTCATTGAAACTATGCATTAAGATCTCTACTTGAATTTAATCTGGTGCTCACCTGTTCCACTACATTCTCTGTGATGGACCACAAGTCTGTGGCTTTTTGGTACTGGCCCTGACTCACTGCCTCCTGCACTGCCTTTGCTGCTTTAGTCACCTCGTCCAGTCCATTGTCATCCAACAGAGACTAAAAAAACAAATTAAATTAAATTAATTATTTTAAGGGTGTATTAAATTGATTAAAAGCATGATTTTGGTGTTACTAAAAGATTCCAAAATTAAATAAAAGATTGTTCTTTTATTTTTCAAAGTGTATCACCATTTCCACAAAGGTATTAAGCAGCCCAACTGTTTTCAGCATTGATAAGAAGAAATGTTTCTTGAGCTGCAAATTAGTATATTAGAATACTTTCTGAAGGATTGTGTGACACTGAAGACTGGAGTAATGATGCTGAAAATACAGCTTTGTATCAAAGGAATTAATTACATCTTAAAACATAAACAGAAAAAAAACAAAAAACTTGTAATAACATTTTACTGCAATTTGGACAATCTAAAACTGGTGAATGCTAGTATATTGTTTTGGTCAGGTTAATACAATCAAGCTTAATCTCTTGGAGGTGTTATGATGAATTACTTACTGTGCTGTAAAGATAAGGACCCCACGTCATGACTGAATCTGCATAAAGAGAAAAAGCAATCAGATGTCTTGAGTGCTGTATTGTTATGCATTACACCTGGTTTATTCTGTCATGTGAGTCAGGACTATACATGAGGAATGTGCATAATGACCAGTAAACCGAGTTATGATAACTCAATGAAAGAGACACATAGCTGTACACAACCAGACCTATAGGAGAGATCCAGGAATCTCCTAAAGCCACCCCAGCAAAGTTGCATTTGATTGAACCAGCTTGAACCGCCTAAAGAGGGAGGAAATAAACATTCGGTGCCAATTACAATGAGATTGAGGTGTGATCTGTAAATTAACATTAAGCAGAAACTATTACGGATAGCCAGATTTACTTTTGCAGAAGTTGAAATTATTGTGACTCAGCAAGCACATGACTTTTTTTGGTCTTGTGTGCGTTTCTACAAAATTCCCTCTCATCAAGCCTAAAGTGAGAATTATTTCAGTACCTTTGCCAGTTCGAGGGAAATAGCTGCTGCCATTTTGCCTCCATAAGACTCCGAAAATATATAGAAGGGAATCCTCTGTTGGGGAGTAAAGTGAGATACTGTAACAAATGTTGAAAATAAATTCAAAGTTCAGTCTGGTAGGCATTTTTGTTTCGTTTACTTGAAACTCTGTCTTTAGAGAGAAAAAGCTCTTGAGGAGGACCATCATGTCTGATGCCACCATTGCAACGTCCTTGGTGAGGGCATCTTCAGTGTCTGCGTAACTGTATCCGGTGCCCACTGGGTTGTCCACAAACAGCACACTGGCAGCATTCACCTGCATAGATGCAAATATTTTTAAGAGAATAATAAATTATTTTTTTTAACTGTTATAATGAGGATATTAAAAAGTGATTTACAAAGAAACAATGAAGATCAACAGAGGCAATAAAATACTCAGTATTTCCCAAAATAAACTCCTCAATCAATACAGATATGGAAAAATATTCTTTACATACCCAAGAGGTTTCTCTTGGCTTAAGGTCTCTGTCAAGAGGTCCAATTTCCTCAAAATTGCCAAAACCACAGCTAGATCCGCCAGGACCTCCCTAAAATAAACAGGAGCATGAGCGACCTTAGATGTACTTCAAGGTGGAAAAACAGAACAGCTATGTGAATGCGGATTTGAAGAAAGCTTCCAAAGGAGACATGATCTGGAGAAGACATAGGACCGGTCACACTGGGCAGATGAGTAACAAACCTGCAGCCACATAACCAGAGGTAGATCTTCATAACTGGCACTGGAGCTGTTGGCGTAATACAGCCACCAGAACATATGAGCTCCATCACGGACATCCACGTATGCCCATGACTCTTTGGCTTGAACTGGAGCACAACCACCTGTGACAATAACAACAACAAAACTCCCATTATATTCACTCAAGACTGAAGATGGCAGCGATTCTCGTTCTGAATCGGATTCCTCAGGTTTCTTATCGGTTAACGATTTGAGGAAGAAAAATTTAGGGAAAAAAAATAAAAAGTGTATTGTAGGACTTGAAGAAAAGCACTTTTTGTGCAGCATATAGTATATATATATAGTTTTTAAAATGCTACATAATTTGTTCAAGCATAGGAAATACTTAATTCCATTTGACACTGTTACTAACTATAATAACCAGCCATTATAACGATTAAATCAGAAATATAAACGCCCTACTGACATGGAACTGATTCATTCAAAAGAACCGACTCTTACGAATCACCGCTTTATCACGCGGCAGAACCTAACTGGAGGAGAATCATTCGGTTTCTTCAGTATTTTAACTGGGTTCTCGGATCACAGGCTTGATTTGCCTATATAACACGATCCACGAAAAAAACGGGCATTATCTTTCGCTTTCACTTTGTAACGTTATTTAAAGTTACAAAACATTTCAGTATGTCTTCTCGTGTTGCAATTGCACTCCTTAATACCGACAACTACAAAAAGTATGACTGAGTCTAAAAAGATACACATTATCCTTACAATCTTTTCAATCGGCAGCACTTACTTTTATAAAAGCTGCCAGCAAACAGCAGCACAGCTAGCATACCGGTCCACGAGCGCGCCATTATTATGATCTCAAGCTCTCTCTCAAACAGCCTGCCACATGGGCTGTGTTTGGACCCACCACCGGCTATAAGTACTCAAGCCCAGTCTTCTGGACCCTGCGACGAAAGGCTCAGTATCATATGACTTCAGTCAGCTGACGAACAGGGAAGTAAACTGCATGTGCTCTTCCACACCAATAGAGAGCAGGAGAGTGTGCAACAAGCATGTTTAAAACGGTGAGCGCCTCCATCATCCTCATTGACAATACACTGCTCAGGCATGGCCACCTCCAGCCTCAATTCTGTCAGGGTTAGATTGTATTTCGACTATCCTCCTCCTGCTACACCTGAGTGTCGGATGTGTTGGTTGCTGGTGGACCTAAACAAATGCCGAGTTGTCGCAGATCTCTCCAGCGTCATAAAGGAAAAGTTTGGCTACAGCCGTAAGACTGTTTTAGACTTATTCATTGAGGACTGCTACCTGCCTTCCACAGAAAGCGTTTATATAGTACGTGATAATGATAGCTTAAGGTGAGAACTGCGTTAAAATAGCCTTTTACGTTTAAAGAATACGTTTAAATAGCCTTTTTTACATTGATACGTATTTATTTATCATGTGTTTTGACAGGGTGAAGGCATCCAGTGCTGTTTATATAAATGGAGCAGAAAACTCTGAAGCACAAAAGCCAAAGACCAAGAAAAGAGGGAGAGAGGATGAGACGCAGATCTGTGAAGGTCTAAGTAAAAAAAAGAAACCTGAAGATGTGCAGATCAATGGCTCGGCACCAGCAGAGGAGGCCAAGAAGAAGAAAAAGAAGAAGAAGAAAGAGGTGAAGGAGCCTGCCACCCCTCAAAAGAACATTGAAACCCCATCTTCTACTAAAAACAGCAGAAAAAGCATTCCTGCTGTCCCTACCAGTGGCAAAACAACTTGTGCCAAGACCCGCCAACCAATGTCAAGTTCTTCAGACAGCAGTGAGGATGAGTCTCTCAGTAAGGCTCCTCCACCCAAACCCAAGCAGAACGGCAATGCCAAAAAGCCTCGGAAAAAAAGCACTTCGTCGGATTCATCGTCTCCAGACGACACCGAGAAACCCAAAAGCTGTGCTCCTGTACAGGCGCTTCTGGTTACACCTAAACTGTCTAGCAAAACCTCAAAACTTCCACTGCAGACCCCGCAACGCAGAGAGAGCTCCACTGATTCCTCTTCCTCCTCGTCATCACCCGGCCAAGCCAAAACTACAGCTAAGAAATCACAAGTAGCAGCTCAGCCCTCCTCCGCTACAGCTCAGTCTGTGTCTCAAAAGCCCCAGGATAAGGCAGAGAGCTCAGACTCCGAGGACAGTGAGATAGAGCTTGTGATTAAGAAACCAAACCTGCAAGGCATGGGATTGAGAATCGCTGGTTTGAGCCCCGGTGTCAGCGATGCAGCCTGCAGGGACAGAGGAAACACAAGAGGTCAGGAGAGAGGCAGGGGTCGAGGGGCGAACCGAGGCAGTGGGAGAGGAGGTTTTGGTAGGGCCAAGGGAACACCGTGGAAAAAAGACTTTCACTACAACTACGAAAATGACGAGCGGCAGAAACAGAACGATTCTCTGACTAATGAAAGTTTTATTCTGCAGGTGAGTTGAAATTGAAGATGTGGGTTGGAGGGTTGCTACTGTTTACCAAGTACTGAAGGAAAAATGAACTGAATCTAGGGCTTTCAACTAGGGTCTGTTGATGGGATATATAAATCATAAACCTTGAAAAAAATATTTGCTTATTAGGTCATTATGTAATGACAATCTGTGTTTTTTTTTTTTATTTGCACAGAAACATTTTTGTTAAATACAGTAATCATCATTTATATATTAAACATTTCTTTAAAAAGAGACACTGATTGAAATCTAGCTTTATGCTGGTCAGTAAACCCTTGCTCTAGATAAAACATTTTCATATGTCAGGCATGGCCAACATTTTATATTAAGTTATTAACAATAAGTATTTAAAATAATAAATGCATAGTTTAACACTTTATTCACTAACCATGCAGTTCATTTTTTTTGTGTTCTTGTAGAATCCACCTGAAATAGCTCCCAGACGGGACTACGCAGCTTTACCCTTGCTGGCAGCTCCGCCTGCAGTGGGTCAAAAAATTGCCTTTAAGGTACAATGAATGTGATGTGATAAATGATAATAGATATACTTCAGTTTATGGCTGGGCGATATATATCGTACGATATATTATGCGCCTCTCATCAGTAAAGACGGTTCTTTGATTAGCGGGAAAACTCAGTTACCTGTGTTCAAAAGGAACGCCAGCTTAAGAACAGAGTCGTAGATCACTGAGAAGCTGCGCCATTGAATCACCCGCGAAACTCAACGCGCAGCTTCAGTTTTCCCGCTAATCAAAGAAACGTCTTTACTGATGAGAGGCGCATAATATATCGTACGATATATGTCGCCCAGCCCTACTTCAGTTTGTTTAATATCTTGATAGTTTTTCTAAATCTGTGACCGCATGTAAGTTGTCTTTTGAGTTTTTCATGGATCTCTCGTGTCTAAAAGCTTTTGGAGCTGACTGAGAACTACACACCAGAGGTGTCTGATTATAAAGTAAGCCGCTATTCACTACTTTAATGTAAGTTGTGTTGTAATGTGAAGTAACAGGTGACTGTTGTTATTTAGGAAGGGAAGATTATTGGATTCGATCCTCAAACAAAAGTGATGGAGCTTGAACTTCTTTCTCAACCTCAAGGTATCGCCAACACACTTTTTTATTTTTGTATTGTTTGCCACTGTGTCAGTCATATAAATTTGATGCCCGGAGGTTTGCAGCCCCTTTATTACTCACCAGATTGCACATTTTCTTCTGCAGCAATACCTTACTGTATTATGTGTTTTTAGCTCCAGCTGAACCTGGCAAGTTTGACCTGGTATATGAGAACGCTGACGGATCTGAGAGAGTAGAGTATGCTGTCACACATGGATCACAGGTACTGAATGTTCTCTTAAAGAAATAGGCTAAATTTACTTGTCCTCAAGTCATTCAAGTCAGTCTGCTGCTTCAGGCTGAAATAGGATATTCTATAATATTTTTCCATCTCCAGTGAAGTATTGTCTTTTCTGAGTCAGGAGGGAAATCTGCATTTAAAAAAGTGTGGGTTACAAGTGAAAACTTGTCTAAAGAAATATGTTGATGGATTTTGATTTGAGAGGGCAGCAGGGGGGGTGACGTTTTTAGTTTGTTTTAAATGGAGGAAGTGTTTTAAATGAGGAAGATTATGGATTTGTATTTTGGCCAGCACCAAAAGTTTAAAAGGAGTTCATTGTTTTGTTTTCTGAAGGACTTGTGTCATGACTCTAGAGTGTGACCAAATTTCCTCAATGGTGCGACCAAAAAAAAATCTGAGGCTGCACCGGTGCGACCAGCCATTTCAGGGGAAAAAAGATTCCCTGTGGTTCAACAACAGACACACATTAAGGCAGGTGTAATGCCGAATTTTGACCCCTTCCAGATTATGACTCCCTTAGTTTTGTTAGGTTTAGTGTTAGGTGTGGGGGAGGGGTTAGATTAGTATTCATTTCAATGAGGGGAGTCATAATTTGGCATGGAGTCCAAATTCGGCACAACACCAGGACACCAAGCTGACAGAATTAGTTGCATCACAACGCATGCCATATAGATGGCAGAATAGGTTCTACTGTATTTTGTTGTGTCTCAGTGCGCTGCACCATGCCGCTCGCATCTGGGGTAGACTCTGTGAGAGAAAGGTGAGTAGCCTAGGCTTGTCAGATGAACAGCAGCTGTAGTCACGGATGATGAGAGAAGATGAAAAAAACAATTGCCAATTATTTTCATTAAGTTAATGCCTGATTCATCCAAAAATTGTTTAGGCAAAAGGTTTTATTTATTTTTTTAGACCAGGTTGTTACACCGTGTCTGCGTCTGACCCGAGTGGCGCAGCACGACAAACTTAGGTGCCCCTAACTTTTGTGCTGGTGCACCGAAGAAAAAAGTTAGTCCTAGAGCCCTGCTTTGGATTATTGTGATGATTTTATCAGCTGTTTGGACTCTCATTCTGACGGCACCCATTCACTGCAGAAGAACCATTAGTGTTTAAGTGATGTAAAACTTTCTCCTAATCTCATCCAATGAAGAAACAAACAAAACAATCTGGACAGCTCGAGTACATTTCCAGCAAATTTACATTTTTCGTTGAAATATTCCTTTAAATATTACATAACCACGTCAAGTTCACACCCACGTCACATGGATTTTTTTGAATGGCTGTAACAATTAATTGACCAATCAGATTCAGATACAGATCTGTCTACTTTATTTACTATGGGTTGGAATTACATATGAACTGTTCAGAGGTCCTACTATACAAAGGCTACTGTACTTGTACGATATTATTAATATGAGTTAGAAACACATACACTTACAAAACTACATTCTGTAATACCTTTGTTGGTATGGAGATGTTTTAGATAGCAGCAGCAGCAGTAGTCATATGGATAAAAATGTATTGTAATAAAGAGTGTTTGTGACTAATTAGCACCTTGACTAATTATTTGACTCGTGTTGTATTTTAAATTCAGATTATGATTTATAATTACAACACTTGCTGGGGAAGCACATTTGACATACATGTTAAGTGATATACATGAGCGTGCTCCATGTTTATAACATGCAGTGTCCTGACAGTGCTGTTGTGAGCATGGTTTGGCAAAGCTCTAAACCCTCTTTTGTAGTTTGGATTGTAGGCCCATCCCCCAATCCCACGCAAATGTTGTTTTCTGATTATCCCGTATAATTGTGAATAAGGGCAGTTCTTTGTACAAGTGTATGCTGTGGTAGGCTAAAACAATCCTTTCTTTGATGTGTTTCCTGCAGCTGACTGAGCGCTGGGATTCTCTTTTGGAGCCCCGGCTCATTGTGGAGAACGTTGAATGATGGTCATACAAAACATGTTAACTGACCTTCACGGACAACCTTTTTTATTTTAATGCTGTTTTGTTGAAACGGCCAATTTTCATGTTGTATTAACTTTTTTTTTACATTTTATTCTCCATGTCAGTGAAATAAATGTTGTTGTTTTTTATTTGGGAGTAGAGGTGGTTGATTTATTATTAGTGTGTGTTTATATAGTGAGTGCAAATAGCCAACAATGTTGGCCTAGGCTATTTTTACAAATTGCATTTAGTGTAAACTATATTCTACTTGTTGCCTTTAAGAAGGAAAATTTAGCGTGTTCATTTAATTTGTTTTGTTTTAATAATAAAGTTTGCACTCTTGTGAGAACAAGCACTGAAGCTATATGTCTGCTAGAATTGACCAAATTCATGTATATATTTATTTTACTTCATTGAATGCTGCAAATAACAGCGTCGTCACAAAAGCAAGTAACAACACGGAGAATAAAGTGTATGGTGCTGTTACGTTGTGCAAAAATAAGTGAACATGTGTATATGATTGAAAAGGTTCCTCTATGAGTTGTTTCTCTCTCTTACCTCACAGGAGCAATTCATTTTCTGATGAACAGAAGGAAGACGTGTAGATTTTCATATTTTGAAATATCATATTTTACATTTAGTACTGCCCTTCAGAGGCAAGAGAAGATGGTAACATGTTCTCCAGAGGACAAAATAACTTGATAGATCTCAAAATTATACAGTCATTGTTGAAAAGGGTTCAAATTAGTGGTGGGCCGTTATCGGCGCGTTAACGCGAGACTCTTATCGCGCGATAAAAAAAAATATCGCCGTTAATCTATT
>JAUMHQ010000048.1:6090406-6103394 GCA_032361165.1 Enteromius paludinosus
ATCTTTATTTCAAACGACCCGACCGACCGCGACCCGAATATCATTAAAAATATTTTTGGATGACTCGTAACTGCGGGCACCCTCTGATTTCGGATCAACTGTTATCCACATATTGTAAATTTTTGTTTCTCCTCTAAGCCCTGCCTCCTGAAACGGGTCGATTTGTACAAAGCTTATCGTTTAAATGTTTAGTGGAAATGTTTTGCCTCTTAACCATAACATGATGCTGCGTTCCGGCACTATGGCACCAAACCAATAAAACACATTACAAACGAGGCGTTTGCCAGTGGGGACATAATTACTGATTATCATGACTACTGTCTTTTTTACGTGTCACGTTGCATAACACCTTTTCTGTATTTGTGATCGGAGAAACGACAAACAACAAGCACTCCCCTTCACTGCTCAAAACTCACGTTTGAATAGTCAGCAGGATCTTGGTTAAAGGTTGTGAGTCAGAAGCACCAGACTGTCCTTGAAGAGGTAGAATTGCTCCACTTTATATTTTCTGTGCACAGCCTGCATAGGCTACTCTCCAGGTTTTAGTAGTCTATCCTGAACACACTCTTATATTGTGTTGAACTGTTCTGGAACAGTGGTGCGAGTACAACTTAACCACTAGTTGTGTCCTCTTTTGGAAGCTCAAACTAAGTAGTTACACTTTTGCACATCCAAGAACTGGCAGCAACACTACAGCGAGGATAATAGCTCCACCTTCTTTCTTTGAGTAAACATTTGGGGGGTGTTATGAAAATAAACCCACTCTGTGATGTAGAAAAGTGTGTGTGTGTGTGTGTGTGTGTGTGTGTGTGTGTGTGTAAACAATCCAATTTAGGTGGGCATGGACAAGTCATAACTTTTATAAAGAATATCTCTTTGCTTCTGGAAAACTTTTAGTCTTTGCAACTTCAAGAGTATTATCTATGCACTTACAGCTTGTAACACTCCAAAGAGAAAGGGAAATATGAAATCACATCACATTACCCCTTTAAAATATGGAAGTGTTGGCAAATACGAAAAGAGATGATGGTCAGTACTGCCTGTGCAGACAGAGATTGCATGTCATGTGTTTACCAAATGATAAGAAATCAAAAACTTATTGTCAGGACTGCCGTTAGGTTTGACATTGTCATTTGGTCCAGGGTCAGATTATAAAGGCAACCCATTTTTAGGTGATGCTGTGCAGTACTGCTACCCGCTGAGACCAATATCCCAGCCATCAAGCTTTCAGCAGCCACTGGGCCGTGCTTAGCATGTTGTCTCCTCTGCTCGTCTCTCTCTGTCTGGGATGGTGTGAGCAGCCTGGTTCTGAGTGTATGCGCTGTCACAAATGAAAGAATAAAAAATGACATCACATGTTAAGAGCTTTCTCACCAAGAAGCTGACTGTCACACCCAGCGTGAGCCTGACATCGCTACCATTAGATAAAATGTCAGCACCACAAGAATTAGTCAGTTTTCATGGTGATATATTCTTGAGTATGACCTTTGTGCTCTTTGTCGCCATTCAGCTCACAGTGGTGCATTATTGCCAGATAATGACATATAGCCAACCACACTATTTTAAAATAAAGCAAATGAGCACCAAAGGGATTGAGCTTTGTTGGTTGTAGAGGTCTGCATCATAAATTTCCAAATAAAACGTAGTAGCAGTCGGTAACTCTGGTGTAATTTGAACGGGAGCGGGCAGTCTAACAATATAGTGTTCCCGATGTTTTTTCAGCATATCTGTGATTTCCTCATTCTTATTGAGCACCGGTACAGCCAGTGCTCACGACTGTTACACATGCTGAGCGCATGGACCAGTGCTTTTGCGCATGCATTTTATTTGCACAGTCTGTGCGTGCATCAGAGCGGGCTTTACCAACATGAGCAAAGGGAAGATGCGCTTAAAGGACTGTCAGTTTAATGTTAGGAAACCCACATCAGCCAAGTCTAATGTATGGGAGTCTTTTTCATGCGTCATAGACGCAAATGGGAAAAAAAAAAAACCCTTGGCGCGATGTTATAAATATAAACTTCAATGTTGTACATACATTGTTTTTATTTATTTTTGCAACACATTTTCCGTGATGACAGATAAATGTTAAAATCATCTTGACAAGATGAATAAAAATAAATACAATCCTTGCACAACCTACAGTTTTATCTGGTATCTCTCTCTTTTGGTAGTACCCACATTAAATGTGAGATTTTATCACATTTTGTCTAGAAAATTGTTCTTGATTTAAGAAATGTTAGATATTTTGGCTGGAAACAAGAATCTAAGCTAGAAAATTTTTTTTTGCGGTGCTCGTATTATAATCTACAGTAGGTTGTTTTTTCTTATACGTTGCACGTTACGTGGTTAGTTAAATTTAGCATTGTTTTGCTGTCTGTGAGCCTATCCAACACAGTCTCACGACCAATTCGAGGTGGCAAATTGGTGCTAATTCGTACGACCCCCCCGGGGTAAGGTGTAGGTCATTTGTACAAATTCATACAAATTGGCAACTCATAAAATATGTACCATTTAGCAAAAATCTTATGAATTAGTACGAGAGAGGTTGCACAAACTTGTAAAATTGCCGTGAGACTGAGCTGGCCTATCAGAACAGACCTGTGACTCATATATACATTGCAACCCAGCGGTTCAGACCTCTGGTTTTAGATTATGGAGGAATACAGTCATTTGTATGCACACTGTGCCCAAACTGCCAAGCCTGTGCTCACTGTGTTCCCTCCTGCTCTTCTGCCTGTTTCTTACTTTATGCTGTCTCTCACTTCATCCTCTGTTCATTTCTAATCCACTCTGTGTTACACTAGCATACACTAGTAGAGTATCTTAAGCTTTAGGGCCGTTGACATTTATTTGTATTTTTTGATGGTGTCTAGTATGTGTGTGTTGTCTGATTCCTTCTGCCTTTTGGCTCGTCGGTTCGATTAGAGATCACAACTGTTTGTGGCCCCCTTCTCTTATTCTCTTTCCCTCTTTCCTCCTCGTCTTTCCTCACATTCCAGAAGACCTCCTAATCTACCAGCTGTCAATCACAATAAGGGTGGGAAAAAGTAAATCGAAGGTTAGAAGAGATATAAGCCATGCTCGTATGCACACAGAGAAGGATACTTCACTCTCTAAATGAAAGCCAGAAGCAATCACTCACACATTATATTGTTTTAATACAGCAGAACAGTTTGAGTTAACAGCCTAAATGTTTCCTGTCTTATACAACCCTCTGCCCATCTTTACTTCTAAGACACTTTGCCCTCTCTAAGACATCCTCTAGATGTTCTCCCAGCTGAATCTTTGCAAAAGGTCTTGTTTTTCAGCCCTTTGTTGCCCCCGTGCCAACTTGCAACAGGCATCACATTTGAAATGAGCTCCTTTAGCGGATAAAAGTGTACCAATTTCTTAGTTGTTATGTTATCTATGTTCTTTTGTGAATAAAATATTGGCTCCTGTGATTTGAAAGTGGATTTTATTAAACTTTGAAACAAACGTCTCAACATTTCCAGATTGTAATAATCATACTGTAGGTCTTCCTACTGACTGAGGCACTACTTATTTGTTTTCTCTTTTCATTATTATGACTGTTTGCAAGCTTTACTATTGCTATTAAACATATATAATTTAGTGAATATATATAATTAACCAATATACAAGTACAGTGTCATGTTTATTTATCCATGATGGGACACAATATATGTTTTAATCCCAAAATCTCAAAATATAACAGGCTAGCAACCAGACAGCAGACATTTAAAAACTCATAAGGTCTTTCCTTGCATGCGGAGTCTGAAATTTTCTTCTGCATTATTTCGTTTTTTCTTTCCTATCAAAAGGCTTTCTATGCAAAAGCAAAGAAAATCAAACCTTTAAAGTGTGTAAATTTCAGACTTGGGGGCTCAATGACCTTCGAATGACCTGAAGAATGCTTAGAAATCACATTAGCTGCATCTCATTTCAGCGGCTGCATCCTCTGGAGGTCGTATTTGCCAGCCACATAAAGAATTGTTTTATTACGGTTACTTTTCTTTGCCTCAGTGACGTATGCGTGTTTGTAACCAGTGTGGTCCTATTTGGGAACCACCCATAGTCGAGCACCACTCACATTTTCTTCTCTGGCTCTTTGTAATATTGGTCTAACATTACGTTTCATGTTCAAACAACAACGATTTAAAAAAAAATAAAAAATGTGTTTATTTAATTTCCTTTGAGACATGACAACAGGAAGCAGGTGGAGATCAACCACACCTGACTGAAATAACAACTGTCTCTATCACGGCGCAGTATTTTAAAAACATGAAATCTGTGTAAAACAGTACAAACATGTCTGAAATAGAATGGCTTTGGCTGTGTAAACAGCATCAGGAGCCGAGTAGCAGTTGGTGATAGAGCTGTGTGAACATCTATTCATCTGCAGCCAACACCCTCCTGATCTAACAGCATCCTCTCGCGTCTCCACCCTCCCTCTCTCTCTCTCTCTCTCCGTCTTCTTAACTAAACCTCAGACTGTGTCTGGATTCCTGCAGCATCACAGAGATAATATGTAATGTATTTTAAGATGGTTTGAAGAGGTGTTCGCAGTTCTAACAGAGAGAGAAGAACATGTGTGAGGTAAAAGCTGCTGGACTGAATCTAACCGCTGCTGCACTGAGCTCCTGGGAATCATGGGAAAGTGGGGCATCACGGATACACAGCGGAGAGGAGGAATGAAGGGGGATTGCTCTTTCTTTCTTTCCTTCTCTCTCTCTCTCTCTCTTTCCATCACACACCTGCATAAACACGCCTCCGGAGCCTCACGCATATGCAGAGCACAGCATATGTGAGACTTCTCACTTGCAGCTGTGGAATTGTGATTGTACATGTGTGAATGTTCAGCAGTGATTCGATTTTTACTTCAGCAGTCTTTGCCTCCAGCGAGAGCTCATTGCTGCTGTGAATTTATGAGAAGTGTTAATTAAGAGAGCTCTTAAGATATTCCATAAATCAGTCATAAGACCCACTCTAGTTATTAAAGTGAACTCTAGTTAATTTTATCGTTAAGTTATTTGCAGACTTCTTGTTAATGTTAAATAATACTGCCGTATGCTTAAAGGGACAGTTCATGTCAATTCAAACCTGCATGAATTTGCTTCTACTATTTTGATACATTTTGATAAATTTGATGAACAAAAGGTCGCCAAAATGGTTAGTTGCCAGCATTCTTCAAAATATTTTATGTTCCACAGAAGAAAAAAGTGTAACATTATTTTTCACTGTAAAACGCCTTAAAATTCGACATTACAAATCAAGATTAAGCCCGAAGTTTTAGGTTCAAGGTTCGTTTTTAACTGCTCGGTTGACTGTTTCAGTTGGCTTGGATCTAGTCAGCTTAGATGTATTGGAGAATAATTATTTACTCTTATGTATTTGCACATTGTGAAGCCAGTATACATGGCTTTGGGGAAGAAAAGCCAACATAGGCTCATTGGAAAAAACATGCCTTTACTTGCATTATAGCAAAACTCCAAGAACTTACCTACACTGCAAAAAATGCTTTCTAAGACAAGATTTGTCTTATTTCCAGCCAAAATATCTAAAAATTCTCAAATCAAGAAGGATTTTCTTGACAAGAAACAATTATTTTCTTGTTTTCAGAAAAAACTAACTAAAATTAAGTGAGTTTTTACTTGAAACAAGCAAAATAATCTGCCAATGGGGTAAGCAAAATAATCTTGTTTTCTGTTTGAAATAAGAATATTTTGCTTACCCCATTGGCAGATTATTTTGCTTGTTCTAAGCAAAAAGTTACTTAATTTGAGCTTGTTTCTTCTTAAAGGAAGGCAGTAATTTTTTCTTGTCTAGAAAATTCTTCTTGATTTCAGAATTTTTTGATTTTTTGGCTGGAAACAAGAAAAAAAATCATGTCTTAGAAAGCATTTTTTGCAGTGTATTACAGCATTTATAGCAAAAAGGATCATTAGTGGCACTAAAACACCAGCAGTGAGTAAAGACTTTAATAAACACTTATTTTCTGCTGGTTCCTTGAAAAATACTTTGCACCTTGTAACATGTTTAACAAAGTACAAGATTTGCAACCTCCTGTATTTTGGTGTTTACGGGGCAGCTCCATACTGAATGTATAGCTTTTCTGATATTATTAACTGGCTCAGTAGTTCTCCTGGTACAGCACTGCACAGAGCAGTCCCGTGTTATGATAAAAGAGCTGAAATAGTTGCTACAGAAAAATCTATTAACACTTTCGGTTTAAAGTAGGGTTTAGTGTAGTTGGTACATTATTTTCAAAAGCAATAACCCTTTAACCTTTTACCGCCACTTGCCATATATTTAATTTCTGAACTGCCGTCCTGTAACAACTAACATGATAAAATGTTGCCAGATTCACATATATCCATTTTTAACAACTTTTATTATTTGCTATTTCTGAGAGATTTTCAAAGCAAAATACTTGCCTTTTTTCCATATATATATATATATATGTATATATTTCAGGCCACCACATGATCAACCCCCTATTTATCTGTATCTTATTTATCTATTTGCATTATTTGCCATGGCACTTAAAACGAGGAGAAGGTTAATTTTCCGTAATTGTGTGTATTATCCAGCACAGCTGAGGTTAGGCTTAAGATAGCTGTGTGTGTTGCAAGGGAGCACACTCACGCTCTCTTCGATGTCACGGCTGTGGGACGGCTCAGCTGAATAGTTTCCTAGCAACAACCTAGAGAACGAGGCAGAGCGAGGGAGGGAATGTGACAGGACGGAGTAGGGGAGGTGATTTGCTGGGAGGAGTGGCCAAAAGCCCAACAACTGTTGCCAGACCGCTAGCGTCTCTGTTCCGTACGTTGGTGTGTGGCCGCATGATCTCCTGCTGCAGGTTGGAGTGAGTGTGTGTGCGCGTGTGTGTATGTGTGAGGACGACACATAGCCGGTTTGAAGCAGCGCTGAATGTAGGTGGAGATCCCCGAAGCCACACGTCCACAGGAGCTCTGAAATCTGCCGGGACTGGACACTGATATTTTACCTGTTGGACTGTGGTGAGGGTGGGGATCCTGGAGGGAGACGGGGACACCAAGTCTTGGGCGTCCTCAGCCGATGAGGGCTTAACCAGCACGGGTGCAGAGGATGGAGCTTCATTATTGAGCGGCGGGGTAAGAGGATGAGATGAGAAAACTGGCATGTGTGAACGTTTGCTGCAGCCAAGTAAAGCCCATTGTTCCTGCTCTTCCTCTCAAGTTCATCCTCTGTAATAATCTCTCCTCCCAACATTGATTCTGAGAAGCTCTTGTAGATGTCTTTGACTTCCCATGGCACTTTAGACAGAAGAAGCGTTTTAATTTAGCATTTTATTGCTAGATAGTAAGGCTCTGAGTGTGTTGGAATTCACAACCAGCCCGTGTGTGCTTCCCAAACGCTACACCTGCCCTTGAGTGACAAGTTGAATAAATGACTGGAGAGCCAGCCTGGATTGTGTGGTGATCTGTTGGAGGGGAAAGGGGTCATGCTATTCAAATGCTAATCAGACAGTGTGTGTTTGGACTGTGTGTGTCGATGCGTCTTTTGGGCGGTGTGTGTGTGTGTGTGTGTCTGCCTTCGTCTACCCAACAACCGTTGGTGACCCCATTGTTTCAGTTTTCCGCTTACTTTGTTTCTTAAATGCCAGGCTGGTGAAAATATCTGTTCTTGGAGATCTCAAATGAGACTAATAGTGTAGAAAAAGTAATGGACTGATTGACTGTTGTTGTAAGTGCACATGCTCGTAAAGTTAAACAGTTAATTCTGTGTCTCTTGGGAACAGGGCTAATGGTGCGCGCTGGGAGTTGTTGTGGGGTTGGGGGTTGTCGAAGGGGAGGAACTGGGGAGTTTTGAATACGGCTGATAGTTGGAAGGGACTGTGTGAACATGAAAGGGGAGGTTGAGTGTGCTGGGGTGGTTTGGGACGACTCTTCGATGGTTAATGACCACCTGCTGGTAGTACCGCATCGATGTTGTGTTTGTGTGAACGTGTGTGTTTCTTAATGCTGCTGTAATGTTATTCCACTGGCACTTTAGGGACACTTTAGAAAGGTCAAGGAACAATAGGGTTTGGCGTCCATTAAAATTCCTTCCCTGGTGCTTGCCCCTCTCGTGGTTTGTTTTCCCAAAGGTTTATTGGCTACTTAAATTTTTACCTCGGAGAGCTTGTCAGCTACGTTATTATATGATGATAAATGCTCATTGCAGCTAAAGTTTAGTCAATGCAAAGTCCTGTTCCCTCACTGCGGAGAACATTTAGTCATAAGCCAGACATTGTTTTTCTCTGTCAGAGTTGTCATACATTTTTAAATTAATAAAATGTTTTGAATTATGCATAATTGTATCATATAATTAGTGCTGTCAAGCAATAAAATTAACGTTTTTGTTTATATATGAGTGTGTACTGTGTATATTTATTATGTATATAAAAATACAAACGCATTCATGTATATTTTTATGAAAAATATGGGAAGTTTATATATATATATATGTAACTATATAAATGTTTGTACTTGTAAATTTTTTCTAAATGTAGCTTTCAAGTGCCTTTCATTTAAAACAGCTCAGATTTACATTTTAGTCTAGGACAGGGCTTAAGCCTTGTGTGTGAAACTGGGGGTCTCTTTTTATCAATTTATTGAGTACTTGCTGTAAGAAGTAAAAGAATATATATTAAAAGAATTGAACGTTTATGTGTGTATTAACAGTATATACTAGGGTTGGGTGATGTCGACCAATTTGGCATCGTACGATATCTAATGTGAAACATCACGATGGACAATGGCGTCGTCCTCATAGGTGGCGGTTGTTGGAAAAACAGAAAAACAGTGTTCGCGCGAGGATTTGAAATGAGCTCTCGGGCCCCGTTTCTTCGCATGTACATCTGTTTTCCTCTCGCGGAAATGATTTACCACGCTCGCCAGCATCAGTGGTGCGCTCGCTTATTAAATGCATAGATTTGCCACCATAGATTAAGTGTGTTTTTTGCGAGCTGGTTGCTGCTGCTGAGGCGCGGCGGAGGATTGCGATGCCGGCTCAGCATCATGATGTCTATCGGCCATCGGCGATGGATGATGGCATCGTCTATCGACCCAACCCTAGTATATACGCATTTTTATCATTTTTATTCCAGCTTTTGCTTGGTTTAATGTGTGAGCTGATGCTGTATACATATGTAATGTAAATATGTCAGTGTGGTTCTCATTTAACATTAGCTATTTAGCAGCTGGTCTGACAACTTTAGATATCGATCTGTTATGAAATGCTGTATCAGGTCTGCTTATTGCGTGTGCAGCACGAGAACCTGCGCACGACCAAGGGCACGATCTGCACTACCATTTGATGGAAGTCAAAATGCAAAGCCCAGCAAAAGATATAATTTAGAGTTATAGTGGGGGCAAGAGGTTAATTGCAGTTTGGACACTCTAAAACCCAATAATGTGGTGCATCCAGACTATTGCTCTGCCAAGGGACAGGGGTGGATGAACATTTTGTGACCGACCTTTTGAAGACAGTGGGACACTTTTATGATTGTGCCTGGATGTTAAAGCAACTAAATTAAGATCCATATTTTCACTTGTCTTGACATGTCTAGCTTTCAAAGGGACGCCTACACCCGCAGTGGAATAAAACAGTAATTTGCTTAGTCAATTCAGCATCGATTGTGTAACTGCAGCTTTGCATGGCCATTCTGTGTGTTTGTTTGGTTACCATTTTCAAGGTCAATAAAGAGTTCAAAGGTGTTTAGCTCTGATACCGTGCAGGGAATAGGCAGCTGACGGTTTTAGAGCCCCGAGAGCTGGATTATGACTCATGGCTCCTGGTAAATCCACACTGTCTTTTGTCTGCTGACTGTGTAGGCAGCGAGACGGCCAGCTATCCAGCGGCATTTCCACTGAGATCTCAAACAAAACCAGCCAAGCGCAGTTGATACAAAAATGAGCAGCCAGCTTTTAGGTCCTCCGCTAGCATGTTTCTGTCATCACTTCAGTAAAATAACTGACAGTAATACTTAATTGGTGTACTAAAGTGTTTGGTCTTAGCTTACAGGTTAATTTGGGTCAAAACTAGCATGTAGCAAAATTAGTAATGTTAAAGGAAAAGCTATTTTAAGATGGGTTTAACCTCTAAGATAATATGTACACATTGTTAGATTGGGGATGTCAGGTGGTGCAAAGTGTTTGTTTGAAGTGGGTTGTTAATGGAAAAATCCCCAAAGACAGCAGCTACCGTGTGTGGTAGGGATCGCTGTTGTCTTGGAGAAATTTGAGAGGCTTTTCTGTCATGTTCATGCGCACACTTGACATTTCTTGTGAGCTGCACTTGAAAGGCTGTGAATATGATTGTGCACTTTGGACGCTAGCCAGAATTGAGTGATGTGTTTGTTTGTTTGTTTGTGTGGGTTGCTGTCATCTTAAGATGGCAGATCTGGAAAGAAGTGCTGTTCAGAGAAAAATTCTAAACAAGAGCAAATAGAAATACATCTATTAGCTCTGCTTTCACCGAGGAAGATAATCTTCATGATGTACATGAGTGAGATATCTAGGTGCATTCCTCCGTCGCACATCTTCTCCTGGACTTCATAGACAAAACTTCTCTATTATTTATAGGTCTGAGGGCTTCGGGACATGTTGTGCATTTGAATGCTTCCAAGGTTGCTTCGAGACAAAGAAATTAAACATGTTTAATCCACGACCATTCACAATTTCGTAGTTGGAGTGTTTATAAACTTTTGAAAAATATTTCTTCTGCTTACCAAGGCTGCATTCATTTAATCAAAAATACAGAAAACCATAATATTGTGAATGTGAATATATCATTACAGTTTCAAATGACCAGTTTCTATCTGAATATGTCTTAAAATGTAATTTATTGTGATGGCAAAACTGAATTTTCAGCAGCCAATTCAGTCTTAAACGTTTAATGCAAAATCATTTGAATATGTTGATTTTCTTATTATTATTAATGCTATAAACTATTTTGCTGCTTACCATTTTTGTGGAAACCATGAGCCCTATTTTCAGATTTCTATGATGATTAGAAAGTTCAAACAATGTAATGCATCCTTGCTGAATAAAATATATGTTTTCCTTAAAATGACTATCGGACCCAACACTTTAGAACAGTAGTGTACTTCCTTGACCATTTCGTTTAATTCCCTCTCTAGATTACAGAACTTTAATTATTGGACTGTCCCTGTAAGCCAAGTAATAAAAGGATATTGCTTTCAGTCAGTGATGACATAAAAGTGTGTTTGATTACACAATAACCATCGACGTGGCAATGTGACTCAGCGTGGACATCACTATGTGTTTGAATCAATACCTGGCTGCTTTTTCCAGAGCGAGCCACTGGCTTTTAATGATGATCATCCCACTGTAAGCAATGTGGACATACTGGTGGGTGTATTTTAGCTCTTAGCTTCCCTGATTTCTGATGTTAGCTGTATTTGAGCTTTGATGCTATTTAGTCTGTACTCAGCAATACTGCATGAAATAGCTGGAGGTACGAGTGCATCAGCAGTACTGCAGCATGACAGTATTAGTCAATCATGTTAACCTTAAGGAAATGCAAAATTTGTTTTAATTCTCAGCTGAATCCTTAAATACAATTCAGTCAAACTCTAATTTAGTCAACTGCGTCTAATATAAATAGTCCACAAATCGTAGTTAATCAGCCACATGAAATCAAATCACTTCATTGTCACTACACCATATACACAATCTAAATGGTGAGCGAAATTATAATAGCAGTTTCTTAACTGCTTAACTCATCATTGGAATATATATACCTATATAGGCCTATTAGTATAATATTGTTTTGGTTTCTAAAATGATATGAAGTGTGTTTGTGTGTTAATGCATGTCTAACATTAAAAGCAGTCTGTCGGTAGAAGAGTGTAAATAATGAATGTTAAGTCTAGGCATTCCAGACGGTGCTGTCTGAGGGGGGCTGGCAGATTCAGGTCGGGTGGACCAAAAGGGGTCTTAGTTTATAGCTCATTTATCTGGGCTCGCACTGCAGGAGACCCCTGCATCTCCTCTTACATTACTGCGGTCAGAGTGTATCTGATAGGGCTGCATTCATCACAGTCGCTGCTCAGCAGGGGGAACCTCTATTATGCTGTCAAAGCTTCACATTAAGACTATGCAGAGATCAGTCATCAGTAATCTGCTCCTCCGCTCTTATCTCCAAAGATCCAGCCATGTGGGAAGAATCAAAGTTTTACTCAGATTGCGACTAGAGGCTGGCCGATACATTTCTTTTTTGTAGGCACAATCTCAGACCAGACGGGACAGACTAGAAGCTTTTTTCCTTGAGGCCTTTTTAATAAACGCAAAGGACTTGTTTGAAGACTGGATATATATGGTAGTTATTCTGCAGGTCCAGCTGAATCAGGTTAAATCAAGATTATTTAAGTATGTTGTTAAAGAAAATAATGAAGAAATTGCCTGTTTAATTCAGAGTGCCGCTGCTTTGTAAACATTTGTGAAAGTTACTGTCAATTTCTGAGTGAATCCTACACCGGATTTTTTTTTCCAGTGCAGGTCTCATTTCTTACAACTGCCATGTGCTGTGAGGTGTGTGAATATTGTGTGTGACCTACAAAGGAAGGTAACGGACTCACTGAGGTGTGAATGTGAGAGAGGTCACTTCAGATACACACTGCTGCACTCACCGAGATACACTCGGATATGAATGAAATGCTTTTAGGAAAAGTCCATTGAGTGTGCCGTTAGAGGAAAGATATTTTTTAACACATTGTACTGTATATTATTGGGTAAAGAAAAAATATGGTTAAGGATTAGCATAAATAAGGAGGGATCAAAGGAGAACAGAGCAGCTGACTATTACATTCCTGAGCTAATCAAGCGGTAGTAATTTACAGAGCATAGTAAAGATCCCTGCTAGCATTAGCAGAGATGGGGACAAGTCACATATGGTCAAGTACAAGCAAGTCTCAAGTCTTTACCATCAAGTCTCGAGTCAA
>JAUMHQ010000048.1:6103494-6118115 GCA_032361165.1 Enteromius paludinosus
AGTTTGCTATGGCAATGTTGTTAGGGCTGCACGATAATCATCGCGCGATATGTTTTGCGCATCTTGTCAGTAAATCCAGTTCTGTAATCAGCGTGCGGGGTACATTGAGCCGCTGATAATGAACCCGAATTTGTGCAGCTCGAATAACGGCTCTGCGTAGTGAATGCGGCTCAATGTAAGATCACGCGCCTGATGAATTTACCGCTGATTACAGACTTTACTGACAAAATGCGCATTACATATCGCGCGATGTTTATTGTGCAGCCCTAAATGTTGTTGTCATCAGCTTTATAATACCTCCAGACCGCAGAAATACGCTTCCATTGCTGTGGAGTCAAGAGGTCTAATTCTGGTGCATTGTGATAACGTTACTCTAAAATGGCGGAAGACGTAAGTGATGGGAGAAGATTGGTTGATTATATGATGTTACTTTTCTTTGCGCAAAAAACTTTTCTCCTAGTGTCGCAAAACTAAAGTTGAGCCACTGATGTCACATGAACTGTTTCACCAATGTTTTTACTACGTTTCTGGACCTGGGATCATTTCAGTTTATGTATTGCTGTTTATGGAGGGTCAGATGGCCCTGATATCATCAAAAATATCTTAATTTGTGTCTTACGGGTTTGAAGCGACATCAGGGGGAGTAATTAATGGCTGAATTTTCATTTTGGGGTGAACTTATTCTTTAATTTCAAAGACAGGCATGAAAATCCCTCACCTTTCTGCGATATTCGCTGTTTTGAAGCCAAAACAGGTGACCCTCATGAAATTGTAGATCCGCTGAGAAATTCTTTTTGAGGTATAGGGGTGGGGCTATTGTAAAAGTGAGTCTTGGATGGTATTTATTGATTAATTAAAACTTAATAAAAAGTGGATTTGAGCCATTTCAAATCGTGAAAGCTGAGCGTTCCGCATTCGTAGAGCGTGCGCACCATTTTCCTCAACTGACTGCGCCTTCATGTTTGCCTAGTAACAGCGGACGCTACAGCGCGAGCGCCCAAGCGCTTTGTAATTGGTGGAAGAAGCGACGTGCCTTGCGTTTTCCACTCGTTTTTAGAAGCTTCATGTGAACGTATCCTGAAGAGAGTAAGTTACATTTAATGCTGAAGTATCGTTAACACTAATACAAACTTTATTTTTGCAGTATGAGTGTGTTAGGCCAGAACGATGCAGCTCTGGTTAAACTGCTGGATTGGATGTGGCTTCAACTGGAGGTCAAGGTCTTAGTAAAGGTAGGGTGACCATACGTGCCATTTTCCCCGGACACGTCCTGGCCAGGATTCCTATATTGCTTTGATTCGTACATCAAGAGTGTTTTGGAAACATAAGGTACTGATGTCATACGCACGCGCAAACCGAGCCAAACCTATATCCTTATAGAAATCCTGGCCAGGACGCTTCCGGGGAAAATAGCACGGTTGGTCACCATAAGTAAAGGGGCAAGAGGTGTCCTTTTATTTAAGGGATGTACACATGTCTTTAGTCAAATGTCAGTACAGTATTTTTTCAGAACCTGTGTTTGGCATACTATCCCATTCAACTTATTTGGCTAACGTTACTGTAAAATTGGCAAAGGGAAACTTTTAACAAACATGTTTTTTTTTCTGGCACGCTCTGTCTGCAGTAGCAAATAGCATTTTTAGTTGATGGTATGTTCCCCCCCCAAAACAATTTTTTTTTGTCAATCATGATGGAAGAATAAACAAGTTAAGTTACAGCATTTCCCCTAATGAGGCCGTAATATTTATTCTGTGGGAGTCCACCCACCTCCCGGCCCCTTCAGAGGCCACATCACCCCTCGAGCACCCTTCTCACCTTTTTCACCCCTGACCCATTTTTATGCCTGCAAAGAGTTCAAATTCATTTGGGGTCAATGTATGACAAACTATTTGGCTATTTGTTCAAATTTTTCACATGGTATTAAAGTAGTGGAGAAGTCAGTTTTATTGTAGCCTTGCCTTGTGAATGAATGTCTTAGACAAATTATGATAATCTCTGAGGGATGAGCTAAGTCATTTTAAAGCACATTGTTGTGCACTGTAGTTCCCCAGAAAGCAATAAAGGCTCATTGACCAGCCTTAACTCTCATCTTTAATAATACAGTATCTCCCAAGACACATAGATGCAAATATAAATACACAGTCATATTGGACAGACAGAAAGTGTCAGAAATGTATGCATTTAAACATATATAAAGAAAGATACCATAGAATTAACAATTTCTTACAGTGTGATGATTATTCTGCTCTGTCTGTGCAAATAACAATGAGCCACTGGCCAACATCAGCTGATTCCCATTGTCCTCTTGCCATTGAGATGTGACATGAATTTTAATAAGTAAATGAATATTTTGAACTGCACTTTTAGGACAGAATAAATGTTAAAAAAAAAAAAAACCTTGTGAGCGTAAGCAGAGAAATGTTCACTGTGGTATAAATTAAATGGAGAATATTTCAATCATATTTTATTCTGACAGCACCATTTCTATCTATATCCTTGTCTTTGTAACACTCATTATACTATATTATACTTATATTATTCACACCAGTTCACCATGATGACCTTTCTTGGCGTCCGTTGAGTCTTCTGGGGTTAATGAGCAAGGTTTCCGTAACCTTTGACCCATTATCTTTTGTGTCCCTCTGAGAAAGGTCTTCTTAAGTTCTCATTTCACCTCAGCAAGTTGTGTGTGTGTGTGAAGAGACCACATAGTGAGAGTAATCTGCTCTGGTTTTGATGTCACATTTGCATTTTGTGCAACATGACTTTATTCTACAGGTTTTGATATCTGTTTGCAGCACGGGGAGGGGAGTCTGGGACCCCCGATCATTGTGTGCACGCGGCCGTACCCAGAGTGCCAGCTGTATTCTGATGAGGAAGCTATGGGCGGACGGGACGTGCAGGAGGCAGACATGGACAGTGCCGGAGACAGCGGGGCAGGGTCCGAATCCTCTGAAGGAGGACGTCATGATGATAAAGAAGAAGGACTGGGGGCACTCTTTCTACATGGAAACAAGTCAGCAGCATGGATGATTTAGTTTTTTGTTGTTGCTGTGTTAGCATTATTTGAGCTTAAAAAGCACAATATAGGTTATTAAAGATTGAATAAATTATTGGTTACACTTTACTTTGTTCTTGTTATAGTGTAAATACATTTAAGTACTGAAATAATTTTACTAAATTCATTTGACTAAAAGTTAAATTAATGAACTACATGCACTTGCTTGCATTTAATTATGCATAATTTATCGTTATTATAACAGCAAGCATGTAACAAGGACACATTAAAGTGTTTTCCAAATTCTGTATTAAATTAATAAAAATATAATTACATTTAATCAAATAAAAAAATAATAATAATTGACTGTAAGAATTACATAAAGCGATTTTTGGGTTTAGCTGTGGTCAGATGGTGTCGTCGGGAGCCGCTTCTGTAATCTCGGTGGAGGAGCAGTTTGAGGACTATGGAGAGGGAGAAGATGTGGACTTCACTCCCAGCAGCCCCATCCCTGATGATGACACACGCACCAATGGTTTCTCTGACTTGGGCTCCTCTCTGCCCTCCAGGTTAACTAACTCACTTTAGCACACACCTCTCACATGAAACACTGACATACGTGACATTTAGACATTTATATAGCTGAAGGAACAAGCTTTCCATTGATGTATAGTCTGTTGGGATTGGACAATATTTCGGTGAGCTTTTCGAAAATCTGGAATCTGAGGGAGAAAAAGTTGTCCAAATAAAGTTCTTAGCAATGCATATTATTAAAAGATTAGGTTTTAATATATTGATGGTAGGAAATTTAGAAAATACATGCATGGAAAATGATCTTTATTTAATATCCTAATAATTTTAGGCATAAAAGAAAAATCAGTAATTTTCACCCATACAGAGTATTTTTGGGCTACTGCTACAAATATACCCCAGCGACTAATGACTGGTTTTGTGGTCCAGGGTCACACATGGTGTTCAGTATTATCTGTTTCATTTGATTGCATGGATGAATAAGTGTGAATAGCTAAAAATGCAGGGTTAAATACAACCCAAGTAAAATATGGACAAACCCAGGAATTGGGTTGTTTTGACCCAGCGGCTGGGTTAAAGGTTAAACCCAACCTTCTGGGTAGCTGGGCCAAAACAACCCAATTGCTGGGTTTGTCCATATTGTACCCAGAACTGGGTTGTATTTAACCCAACATTTTTATAGGACATAAAACCAGACATGAAATAGTCCAAACCAAAACAAATAGAAATAAATAAAACTATATTTTGCTTAACTATTGTCTTCATGGCAATTAAGCACTTCCTTACCCCAAACAAAAGCACAGAAATATAAAGTAAATTATGGTAATGATAATTTGGATGTGCTTAAAATGTTCTTGGGGTAAAAAAAAATCTAAATAATAATTATAAAATCTTTGCATATTTTCAGAATTTAATTTCATATTTTCTGAGGTTGAACTACGGCGAATATATTTTCATAAGAGTCACCAAGAATATTATTAATGTATACACTGCAAAATATTCTTACTTCAGACAGAAAACAAGATTATTTAGCTTGTTTCAAGTAAAAACTCATTAATTGTGTCTTGTCTAGAAAGTCCTTCTTGATTTGAGAATCTTTAGATATTTTGGCTGGAAATAAGACTAAAAATCTTGTCTTAGAAAGCATTTTTTGCAGTGTAGTAGTTATAATTCCGACACAAATACAGTAATACAGTAATGTTTTTGACAGCCATTAATCAACTCATTGTAAAACATAAAATCTGATAATTATATAAGACTTTTGGCGTGCAGTGGGAGTTTTGTATTGTTAGCTGTTCTGTATGATTATCAAGGATTATCCTATCATGAAATCAATAACATTATTAGACAGTCTTTCCCGGCTAAGCAAAATTTGAAACATCTTAGCATTTTGTATATCGAGCATGTAAAATATGAATGCTTCTACTGTCAGTATTGATCATCAGTTGATGGTGTTTGCAGTGCTGGTCAGACCCCTCAGAAGATCAGACACCTGTACAACAGTGAGCTGCTGGATGTTTACTGCTCTCAGTGCTGCAAGAAAGTCAATCTGCTCAATGACCTAGAGGCCAGACTCAAGAACCTCAAAGCTAACAGGTAAGACGAGGCAGAGTCTGACATTAGCATATTGCTAAGATAATAGCATGTTACTCCAATGTATTGCTGCAGGGTGATGTACAGTATTTTTGTTATCTAGTATCGAAGTTAGCATAGCACTGTTTCCTTAAGATTTTTTTCCATTGGATTCCGATTACTGCAGAAAATAAGCTTTGTGACCAACAAAAGTTGATTCTTTTGCATCTAGATTTTGTTCATCTGCACAAATTAACAAAGCTTTTATGATATTGGAGCCTAAATACAATCGCTAGAAGTCCCCATCACGAAGCTTATGAAGACACTTTGAGTCTTATTTTAAAATCAAGTTGGAAGCTAATTTGCAAGAGTGAAGGTTTGAACACAATAAAAGCGGATTAGTGAGGAGATGAGTTTTCCTGTTTAGTGTCCCCAAAAACCTCTGTAGTCCCATTTAGCTACTGGTTTAGCAATAGCCTTTTGCAAGACACATAAAAACTTCAAACAAAAAATCACAAAGGGGTGTTATTGAGAACAAATGTGAAAATACATTGAGCTTCTGTTGACCACAGACCTTATTTCCAGCATTTAAACAAAATGCATAGAAAAAACCTTGAGCATGTTGGAACCGGCTGTTTTCAAAAACTACTGTAACTCACGTCTCCCTTTGGATGCTCTCTTTAGTGCCCTTAACTCTGCAGCATCTAGACTTCATATTAAATGGCATAGCCCTGCACTTCTGAGAGGATTCTTTATGTCTCAGTTCACTGTAGGTAAAGCGAGATATATTTTTATGAGTCTCTTTAATCACCCCGCTCTGTCAAAAGCTTTATCGAGAGACGGGTTTCATCAGAGGAGCTGTTACCATAGCAACAGTGTTCCAGTCAAGGGTTTACCAATCTTTGTGAATGTTATCAGACAGTGGGGGAAACTGAGCCCCTCAAGAAAAGCCTGGGGTGTTTAAGTGGGTGTGTGTGGTGGAATTGGATGGAAACCGCTGAAATAATCCTTATATTATTATGTGGACACCTAACAAATTTGGCACTTCAGAAGAACGCCGCCGCAATCTTTCATCTGTAACAAGATTTAAAGCATTCATGGGATTATGAGGTTTCCACCTCTGCTGCTGACACACCGAGACATGATACCGCAGACAGAGATCCTCTATCTCATAACACATAACTCCTACTGTAGACAGACAACAATATCCTAGCTGTCCTGGGACCACATGAGTTATTTGAGAAGCATAGAGACAGCAGACAAATAAGCAATAGACACAAATGACTTTAATAAAGCGCAACAGTACAGTTTTCAGCAGCCTTGTTTCTGAAAGTAACTGTTCTATTGTTATAAGATAGAAAAACAGCTAAATTGATTTTTATATATTTTCAGTATTGAATGAAATCCATGTATATTTAGTTACATCGCTGCTTCTTCTACAATGGATTCTTTTTTTCACTGAGATTGATGCAGTGCCTTCTAATTTTATTATTCTAAATCATAATAAAACAAGGTGACAGCATAATCAAGTGGCTACCTTTTAGAACCGAGCACGAGACGCTGTTCAGTAGAGAGCTGCATGACTTCCTTTTCTCTGGCTGAATAGGTGTGATGAGGAAGTGAGGTCATGTGGCATTCTGTGGCCTTTAGCTATTAATCCTCAGGCATTTTTGTCCAAATCCTCCACTGCATACTCTGCTGAAGTTAAAATGCATTCATGCAAGACATGATCGGCACCACTATGAACTTTTCTATAATGATTAGCAGACAGTTATTGTGTAAATTAAGTGTTAGTGTATAGATGTATATAAATCACTAGGCAGACTTGCCGATAGATCTGCTGTTTAGTGAGAAACCCATCCCTTTTTTTTTTTGCACTAAATATGTCCAGCTACTTTAACAGGTCATGACAGGTCATGAAGAACTGTGCGCTCCTGCCCTTTCGAGGACTTGTGTGTGAATGCTGAGTGTGTTTGCAGATTGTCTGTCTTTATCATCGTTGCTGTAGTTAAATTTGTTTTGCCAGTGCTGTGATAGCTGGGTTGGATGTGAGGACAGGAGCGCTGACTTGTATTTCGGCGAGCTCTTTGAGTTCAGACATGTGTGATGTAATGAGAGGAGGGTTTAAAAGAGTGACGCGGGTCACGCAGTTACATAAACACAGGCAGAGGTTTATAATTAGAGTGCAGGTATTCTATTTTTACGGAGGTCCTCCAGAGCTGTCTGATTATCAGTGTAATCTCATGACCTGGGACAAACTGACTGCAGTACATGATCTTGGCCACTTGGGGCAGCAGTAGTGAATCTATCTATCTATCAATCTGAACTGTAGATACTAATCAAACTTGGACTGCATGGTATTTTATCATTTTTATGAAATGTTTTTTTTCCTAATATAGGCATCTTTTCCATTTCTTTTTACAGTCCAAACAGGAAAATTTCCAGTACAGCATTTGGTCGGTAGGTCTCTCATCTTTTTGTTTTCCACATGATTTGTAGAATATGAGATTACGAAGCGCTGGCTTTATACCCATTGCCTGACTATCAGTTTGTCTAAATATTGCATGCTGAGTAGTTGCTACATTTAAAATGTAACATACTTTTTACGTACTAATACAGTATAGCATAGTATTAGTATAAAGTGTGAATATGGGTATGAGTCAAATTTGCACATACTACATCCTCCATGTTGTTACTGTCACATGACCTCCACTCCACTGCCATTCATAAATCCTGATAGAAAACTATCTGTCAAATTCACCCTTCAGCATCCTCAGGAGAAGTCATCCGGGTATTTTTTATTTTTTTTTGCATGCATTTTTTGCCTACTTTATAGTATGGCAGTATTTATTTGAGATGCTGTTTAAAGAGAAGAATGGTTAGTACCTTCAGTTCAGTTTCCTAATTCTCTGTGTGTCCCACAGTCAGCTGTTCCACCACAGCAACTTCAGCAGCAGTCAGGGCAGCACAGAGGACCTGTTCAGAGACAGCATCGACTCCTGTGATATCGACATCACAGAGAAGGTCCTGGAAGCAGAATAATGTGGTCACTGTAGACCCTGTTAATTACTTAATGCAGAAAATTCAAATGTTTTGGATATACTTTTTAACGCCACTACAATAATGCAGTTTTCTTGTAAACATGATTCAGAGAAGGTTGTTCATAATAAATATAATACTTCATACTTTATTCTTTATTTCTATTACAGGTGAGTTATTTGGAAAAGAAGATAACAGAGCTTGAGAACGACAGTCTGGCTAACGGGGATCTGAAATCCAAACTTAAGCAGGAAAACACACAACTAGTTCACAGGTATTAGTTACAGACAGGTATTAGTTGATAAGGGATGTATGCTTATGCATTATATGTTTTCTTATGTCTGTATGTGTTTGTACGTTTTCATCCACCAGGGTACATGAGCTGGAGGAGCAGATCAAAGATCAGGAGACGCGTGCAGAGCAATGTTTAGAGGAGGAGCTGAAGAGACACAGAGAGGCCTACAGTAAGATGGAGAGAGACAAGAGCACTGAGATTGAAATGCTTAGTAACAGGTACCTAATCTGAAAAAACTCACAAGAGGCCTTTTTGGAAGGGCAGTGTGTGGCATGCTGTTTTATAATGGATGATTTCTCCCCACAGGGTCCAGCAGCTAGAAGAGGAGAACGCAGAGATGAAAGTGAATGTGTGCAGACTCAAGTCTCAAAGTGAGAAACTGGACCAGGTCAGATATGCGTCAGATCTCAAGCTCTTGAGTAGAAATCCCTTGTCCATCAGCACAACCACACCACCCACATCACACATCAGGTTACGCTTCAAACGCTCTGTCTACCAATTAAAAGATAGCACTCTCACACTTAAACACTCACCGACACACGTTCACACACCTACTTTCACACTTTCACTTCTGACCTCACTGAAGCATCTTTTGACACATTTCAGCCGGCAGAGAGATCCCTGGAGCGTGTCACTCTTTCATACGGCTTGCATTAGCTAGTGTAATGAGTGTGAAAGCTCCTGCTTGCACGACATTAGCAGCCCTGTATTTAGACACGGTGGATTGAAACATCGTCGAGCAAACCGCACCACTTTCTATGCTGTAGCTTTTGCATGAAGCTGAAAACTAGGTCATTGTCTGATAGAGCTGAAAAATTAAAGGTCCTCTTGTGGACTAGGCTGAAAATACATTTTTTAAGATTCAAATCAGCTAAAGAAGCTATTTTATGGTGAAATGGTCGGATTGTATTGCTGATTTGAAACATTAAATATGAAGTTGACATTACTCATATCATAGATATTTTGGTCACTCACTATCTATTTTTGTATGCATACTTGTGCACAGGAGAAGCAGCGTATGACAGATAAACTGGAAGACACGAGTCTGCGTTTGAAGGATGAGATGGATCTGTACAGGAAAATGATGGATAAACTTTGGCAGAACAGACATGAGTTTCAGAAGGAGCGAGAGGCCATGCAAGAGGTACACACAGTGTCGTGTTTATTACAGATCACTACTATACACATGTCCAGAGCTCTCACACAATTCACATGTACATGTAGCTGATTGAGGACCTGCGGCGTGAACTGGAGCACTTACAGCTCTTTAAACTGGAGACCGAGAAGCCCGGCCGTGGCCGTAATGCTGCAGGACTGTCCGAGTACAACGCCAAGACTCGAGAGATTGAACTGGAGCACGAAGTAAAACGACTTAAGCAGGTACAGGGCAAATATGTTATCTAATAACAAAATAAAAATGCAAATATCATTGCAAATCAGTCGATTCCATGATTGTTTATATGATATATGTGACCCTGGACCACAAAACCAGTCTTAAGTCGCTGGGGTATATTTGTAGAAATAGCCACAAATACCTTGTTTGGGTCAAAATTATAGATTTTTCTTTTTCGCCAAAAATCCTTATGTTAGTAAGTAAAGATCATGTTCCATGAAGGTATTTAGTCAATTTCTTACTGTAAATATATTAAAACTGAATCTTCATGTGAGAACTTTAAAGGTGATTTTCTCAGCATTTAGATTTTTCTGTACCCTCAGATTCCAGATGTTCATATAGTTGTATCTCTGTCAAATATTGTCCTATCCATTCAAATCATACATCAATAGGAAGCTTATTTATTCAGCTTCCAGATCATGTATAAATCTTAATTTCTGAAAATTAACACTTACGACTGGTTTTGTTGTCCAGGGTCACATATAGTATAGTATACTTTACATCCACTGTCAAGCTCCAAAATTCACATAAAGGTATCACAAACGTGGTTTATGCACTGTATCTAAAAACATTTATTATCCACTGAAAATTATGAGGATATTAATTAGAATTGCTATAATAGACATAATAGACAACATACTGTGTATCATTGGTTCACTAACCTTTTGACTCCAAGGCCTTCCACTCTCCAAGACAATATTCATGCAGTCTAAGATATTTTTACTGTAATAACAAAACAGCTTTTTTCCAATAGTTTTTTTATTTTATTATTGTTGTTATTTTTGGGAACTAGAAATGTATTAAAATAAATAAAAAATTATTATAATTAATTACATTAAAAAAAAATGCATTCCACAAGTCTAGGCATTTCAAAACCTTAATATATATCAGGGTTAACACTTTTTTATGGCTAGTAAAAGTCATAATTCCAGTCTTTTGTGATTACGAGATTAAAATTTCAATTTTGAAATCTTAGATAATTAGAAGAACTCCTATTCATTAGATATATGCCTTATATATACACATTAAGCCATTTTGTGGCTCCCTTAGAAGCGTGCTGGGGCCCCCTAGTGAGAACCACTGCTGTGTATTGTATATGTATACATTAAGTATAATTTGCACACTCATGTGTTTAATCTTCTAATAGGAAAACTATAAACTCAGAGACCAGAACGATGATCTGAACGGACAGATTCTCAGCCTCAGTCTTTACGAGGCCAAAAACCTGTTCGCTTGTCACACCAAGGCCCAGTCCCTCGCAGCAGAGATCGACAATGCCTCCAGAGATGAGGTGAGAACAACATTCACAGTGTACAGAGACCTTGTCCCAGTCCCCACCCCCAGTGCATTATGGGTGGTGATGTTTTTCTGCCTTGTTGATTTTTAAATTGCTTTTCTACCTTGTATAAGCTACTTCTATGAACCATTTTAAAGAATCCCACCTACAATTGATTACCCAATGACTCTGTACCTTAATATATAGTGACGTTTTTAATATGTTTTGTTGCATCTTCATGAACGGCTGTCACTCATCTGGTCAATCTCTCCATCTTTCCAGCTGGTTGAAGCTTTGAAAGAACAAGAGGAGATCAACTTCCGTTTAAGGCAGTACATGGACAAGATCATCCTGGCTATCCTCGACCACAACCCCTCCATTTTAGAGATCAAGCATTAGGCTCCCGAGAGCGGACAGAGGAATCACAGTCGGCGGAGAGCTCCCTCGTCAGGCCAGGGGTGTGAAATGCATCGCTTCTGCCCCAGTACAACATGTATTTACAGAGCAAGCTGCTGTGGAAATGATCGTGTGTCTCTCATGTGCTCCGTCTCACACACACGTGGGTCACGGTTTCCGTCACTACTCATGTCATCACGCTGTAGAAATGATCAAAACAAGTGATGCAACTGGAATCTAGAGTAGAAGTGTACTTTTCACTCTCAGTTATATACACACTACCTCTGAGTATGTACAACTCAGTGTTGTATTCTACACATGAACAAAACAATAGAATTATATGAAATGTCACACGATCACGCCATATAGGAGAGCTGTACGTGCACCCTATGGCATGTGGGGTTTATTAATATTATTTGAGCATTTAATCAGCCCTCAATGATTTCTTTATAAAGTGCTGTTTGTCGACAACGTCTTAACAATCCAGCACTGAATCAATGGACAGAGCAATAGAAAGACATCCTGTAATCAGCAGATATGTTCTCTGCTGTGAAAACCATATAATAACCAAATAATAAAACCATGTCAGTCCATCCCTGAGATACACTGGCTGATGCTTTTAGTTGGGCTGAAATGATGTCTGTACTGACCATCAGCATCCTTTGACTGAGGGGTCACATGTAGAAGCACAAGTGAACGAAGTGAGTACAGAGACACAGTTGTACAATATAGTATATATACGTATAGACAGAAAAAAAAAAAAACTCTATTGAAAATGTGAAAAAGAAAGGTTTATTTTTCTTAGAAGTTTGGATGAAATGCTCCACTGACGTTTAAGGTAGAGGTGGATGTTATACATAACGAGTGAGAGGTAAATGATTATGATATAATGAAGTCTTCTTGTTTAACAAGAACTACAAAAAACCCCAAAATGATGGCCATAATAAAGTCTGGTTAAAATGTTAGGATCAATGTCTCTACTACAACAAAGCTTTGTCTAAATTCAAACATGCAAATTATAAATAAAAGATATATGCACACTACTGTTAAATAGATTGGGTTCAAGCAAGATTGTATAAGAAATGTATTGAGCAAGGATCAAAAGTGACAGTAAAGACATTTATAATGCTACAAATGAGTTTGATCTCAAATAAACATTCTATTCATCAAGAATGAAAGAATTAAGAATATGTTAGAATTCTAATAATTTCTTTGAAGTCTGAAAACTGTATTTTTGATCAAATAAAATGCAGCCTTGGTGAGAAAAAGAGACTTCTTTAAAAAAAAAAAAACACTTTTTTTTGGTCTTAGTCACTTGGATGATATTGTACATCAGTGCCATGGATAAAGGAAGCTGCACATTTACTAAAAGTGCTTGAATTGTACATCCCATGAATGTATCACCATGCCACAGTATTCCAGATTTAGCTAGTCGGCTACTATGTGAATCAGTATTTAAAATTCTTGAGTAGTTCGGGAAAGGAGCCAATACTGCTACGTGCTCGATTGTCACAAACTAGTTTTGCTTTGTTGCACAAATTGTACTGAATCTGTTTCTTTGCATGGTCTTAATCTCTTTCTGTTTGTGTCCTTTATTTGGAATGTAACAATTAATGTTTCGGTCGTTTCAGTAACTATTAATCTGATCGGTTATAGAGGAACTTTTATATCTTTCTGTTCTCTTTGTGTTGTAGCATTATTCACTCATTGTAAATGTTGTACAGAAACTAGTTAATATTTGTATTGATGTGCCACTCATCAACCTTAATGAATAAAGGAAAGGCTGTCTTTTATACAGTTTTATGAGAAATGACAAGTTAGACATGCAACTAAGTAATGTATAAATCATTGGTCACAGACAAGACTCGTTCCTCATGATCACTCGAAAGAAAGGAAGTCTGATTTTGAGCAGTCACTTCTGAACAAACACCTATATTAAAAATGTAATGTTTCATATCATTTCTGTTGGGTGACCCATTCACCACAACAATGTCGTTTTTGCACATTTTAAGTGTTGTGCTGTGTCCACTCTTACAGGTTAGACGTAACACAGTCCGACGCATTTCTGTGTTTTTTTGTTTTGTTTCTTTATGCCTTTTTTGTTGTTATAGAAAAAGATAGGTCTTTCTTTTGTCCAGTGTGTGGGTATGTAACTAGATTACTATTACTCATTCATATTTACACAAGTAGAAAGGGACAAATTAAAAACTCAATAATAGTTTAAAACCCTCAAGAGTTCTGACAAATTTGAAATGTACAATAAATGACTTGTTTTGGCATGACTTCAAATGACCAAAGGGTATTGAATTCTTTGTCTTGTCCATCAGTTTTTAACCGGTCGATTTGAATTTGAGAACAGATTTGCTTCAGTGTAAATTTGTCTCTATCTAGTGGACAAAGCCTGCATCGTCATAGGAGGCCAGAGTTAGTGGCATTAAGGATAGATGTAAGAACATAATTTTAAAAAAGGAGCGATTCTGTGGATTAACCATTTATATTTTTATACAATGGAATATCAACAATTGTGAAAATCTTACAATCTATCATTTTTGAGCATGGTTGAATCTTGGAACAGTTTCTTTTAAGTTTGCTGTTCACTGAAAGGTTCTTTGGAGCACCAGATATAGTTCTATCACATCACTACAAATATTCCCATTTGGAACCTTTATTTTGGACAGTATAGTTCTATCAGTATCATCCTCTTTGAAAAGCAAGATTTTTGCGTTTCATAATCCTTCATAATCTTAGTTTGAGACAATGTTCCACACTGAAACCACCCTAAATTTGAATTCCTCTTAAAAAGGATAGTCCTACAACCGACCACAACGTCATGTTTATTTGGGCAGAAAATGCCACTGTGTTTATAGGTGATTTAATTATAACTTCCCTAAAATAAGTGAAGAAGTAGTTCAGTTCAGATGGGAAGGTTACACACTTGTCTGGAAATTCTGGGAATGGCAAGGATGTCTGGTTGCTCTCATTCACAATGCATGTATTTTCAGTAGAAGATTACAAAAAATGTAAACAAAATATGGGATCTGTTATGACTTAAAGGTGCCATAGAATGCATTGAGAGAATATTTTAAATTGTTCTCTGATATGTACATAGAAGGTATGTAGC
>JAUMHQ010000048.1:6136409-6148563 GCA_032361165.1 Enteromius paludinosus
TAGATTAATCTAGATTAAAAAAATTAATCTATGCCCACCCCTAGTTTGCATAGTTATTCAAATGTTTGTGATCTTTGATTCGCGCCACAGCTGTGCAATTCCTCTTGGAATACCATTTCGCTTTTTTGTATCAGATATTTCTCCATTCACAGCGGTAATGGAGCGAGACGTGGCATACAGCAACAGTCTGCCTGCGTACATTAACCAACAATTAAACAAAAGAGTTGCTGTGAACTTATGTAGTGATATGAATAGACAATACACTGAAGCCACTTTTTTGCGATGTCATTTCAGTGCTTTACTTGCCTTCTTCAATTATGCTAATTTCTTGAATGATATATCTATTGTTCTTTTCTCTTCAAATATCGGTAGCAGGTAATTAATCAGCATATTGTGCAACATTTTACATTAATTGACAGCCATAAAGCCAGCCAGTTAAATGAGCAAAATGGTACCCTGTCGTTAAAATGTTTGTGGTCGGTGGAATGTTCTGATAGTTGTTTTTGAAAGACATCTCTGATGCTCATTTATTTGATCAAAAATACAGTAAAACCACAATATTGAGAAACATAATTACATTTTTTTATTTGAATATTTAAAAAAATATATATTCCTGTGATAGAAAAGCTGAATTTTCAGCAGCCATCAGTCTTAGCGTCACATGATCCTGCAGAAGTAATTGAACATGCTCATAAGCAGCTCAAGAAAGACTTATTATTATTATTATTATCATAAATTATAAAAAAAACTGTTGCGCTGCTTAATGTTTACGATTTTGTAATGAATAGAAAGTTCAAAAGGACTACATTTTTAAAACAGAAATCTTCTGTAACATAAACGCCTTAATCACTTTTGATCAAGCTATTGTTTCCTTGCTTAAAAAGAATAAATAATAATTCAATTAAAAAAATTTATTGCTTTGATATCTTTTATGGTCTTTAATAGCCCGGATCTTCTCTTATTTTTGCACAGGGACGTCCTGGCCGGAGGGAAACGCACCATTTCCAGCGTGCTGTGATAATAGCGAAGTGCAAATGAGACGCGTGGGACAGCAGGCGATCTCAAAGGGCAGCTTGAGATTCCACAGGCTTACAGCTTCATGCATCCTCTCCGAGTTGAGTCACTTTTTCTCTCAGCCTCTGTGCAGGCTATTACCTGCCCCTCACCAAAACGCGGGACGATACAGAGCGTTTATTGAGTTTCTCAGTGTGATTTCCATGTGACATTATAATAAGAAAGAGAAAATCTGCTGTGATCGTGAAGCATGGCTCATGTTTTGCACTGACTGGCCAAGCTCAAACTAAGAACACCCGCAGGGTAATACAATCATGTCCAGAAGAACTGGACCGCTTGCTAGAAAGTTTTGGGAGAATGAATGAGCTCAAACTGATATTTGACAATACAACTTTGTCTCTGAGGTCTACTGACAAACTCTGAAAAGACATAACCTCAAGCCGGGGAACTTCATTCAGTGTTCACGAGGCTGACTAGTGGACGTGACAAAAAGCAGTCCGATTCGGAGCAGAATTGAAAAGAGCTGGTTTACATTGCATTAATGAAAGGAAAGGGTGTATTTACTCAACCGCTTATTAACATGAACCACATATAGTGTGTTTCGCATTAAGTTACACAAGCTCTTTTGACTGTGTTGCAAAGACCACGAATCTAAATGGCTAAATTAGGAACCTGCATTTGAAAAGCAAGGTCTGAAAAGCATTTCACAAGAAGGCTTTCTTATTCTCTGTTATATTAGAGCATGCATGTGCTTTAAGCCCTGCTCGGTCATGTCTGTCCACGCAGGGACGCTGAAAATTGCAAGAGCAATAAGGATTTTTAGGGGCATTATGACTGGGTTAATAAAACACAGCTGCTCCTAAAAGTCCCTCATTTTTCTTGCTGCCTTTTGGGTCCTCTTCCTAGATTCACATTTCAACAGCAAGGAGCCGGCTTTCGGACCGGCGGCTGGGTGTTGGTGAGAGCTGGACACCCTCTCCCTCCCATGGGGAAGCGCAGACATGGGGCTGCTGTATCGCTTCCTTGCTTCTGACGGCTGGAAACGAGCGAGACCCTGTTTGTCAGCCGTCCAACAAGAGAAAAGTTTAAATTAAGAAGAGAGTGAGGGGAATTTTAGCCTCCCTCCTCCCCTCAAGTGTGCATGCCAGGGGTTTATAAATTGCCCTTATAAAAAAATGGGTTTGCTTTGGGATTTAAGTAGGTAGGTAGCTGAGAGGGGTGAATGAGTTCAGTGCATTTCGCAGCGGGATTCTTTCCTATTCGGATTGGTATTTCTGTGTTTATACATGTACTACAAACATGCCCGTTACACAGCGTGAGGGTCCTTTCAATACTACAGTCGTGAGCTACATGCTAGGAAGTTTTGGATTCTGATTCCAGGCCAGTGTGCAAGTTCAACAAATAGCACTAAAATAGATAACAATGTGCTCAGTCAAAAATGAGCCGCAATTTAAACTGTACGATCTTTAATACATTCTAAACTTAAATCAGTAATTGCATAGAGAATCCTTAATGGGGCAAACTACTTTGGGTAATTATTTGACTACATGATGTAAAATACTGTATTGCAGTTAGTAAGCAATGTACGCAAAACTTACAAGCAGTTTCTTCTCACTCTCATGTTTCCCACTTACAGAACGGCTAAAGATTTTTTCTTATTATTATTATTTATGTACTATAATAAATCCGTTCAGACACAAATAAGCGAGGATGATTACATGAGCCAGAAACTGGGACTTTGTAGGCCAGTTGAGAGTAAATTTAACAACTCACCTTGCCCTCAAAGACCCAACCTCTAACACATTCAAGTCTTTAACCCCAAAAATACAACATTTATTATTATACATTCGTTGTTGTGTTTGTTTTATAATGAATAACCATAAAACCAATATACTTTATTTGGCCTGTTTTGTTTCTGCTTAGAACTATAATTCACATTAACATCAAGCCAAAGAGCATCTTAATACTTAAGAAGGAATGTACAAGCACCTACTATTAGTGCATTTTCTGATCAATAACTAGCAACAACAGATTAATTTACCTCTGCTTGACTTCGTTTGTTTGAGAGCTGTATCAACCCAGCTTGTAGGTTATTTGATTTACGTCCACTGCTTTGATTGCAGAAAAGTTTGTCGATCTTACGGTCCAGTTCTGGTTCCGACCGCTGTCACAGGGATCAAATAAAAATGCAGTCTTCGCTAAAGCCTGCGTATAACTTTCTTCTGAGAGGATATGGGAGTTTATTCTTCTCTCGGATGCGCCAAAATGTATTCAAGCTGCCTCGTCGAGAGCGTGGTTATGACTGTCACCGTCGCCGTCTTAAAAGGTTTACCTGAAGTCTGCTCACACTCGCGTGCCATGAGAAAGACAGCCGCAGTAGCGGCGCGCGGAGGAGCTCTCGCGCAGGCCCTCCCCAAAATGGCATTCTAGGTAGCACATGCATTTATGAACGTGTCACACTCACCTACTTGTCTTTTAGCTCTTGGATTGGGGCACAGCAGCTAGAAAGTTTATTGCTGGGTTCGCCTTTATGCCTGTCGGGAGACATCCAGTTCATTTCTTTAATCTGGCAAAGGTATTAAAGTCCCACAGGAAAACAGCAGTTGTGTTGTTTGATTTGAAGCTTTACGGTTTTATATTGTTGAGCCGTAGAATATTCACTGCCATGGCTTATATCAGCTGCGCACTATGGCCGTTGTATAGATGGGTTTTTATCTGGGGCGCCAGCGTCATCTTGTGGATACATGCAACATTAATACAACATGGCACACACCTATTTATATACCTTCCCAATTAAATATTTTACTCTCCTAAATAATACAATGCTGAAATAAGACACTTTTGTTAATCAAGGCTGTTTTCATGGGGATCTCAGAATAAATTGCACGAGGTATCCCTTAATTAGAATTAGAATGTCTTTATTGTCACTACACATATACAATGTACTTTATATACATGAACGATGAGTGAATGAGAGCAAACATGTAAGAAGAGTATCCATGATACAATAACAAATAGGTTACATTAATTAACTATGGGTAACAATAAATAGTGCAGATGGACGGGGAAGGATGAGATGGGGGTAAAAACAGTTCTGAGGTAGAATGATAAATATTTACGGTGGGATTGCAGGGCAATTGTACAAAGTTATTGCACGTTGATTAATATGTTCAAGGGGGAATTTCACATTCGGCTGTCGGGGTATTGCACATTTGGAAGAAAAATTATATAGCACATTGAAATGTATAATAACATAAAGTCCAGTGTGATTCAGGTTCAGTTTGTGTGTGTGCATCTGTGGGGTCAGTGCAAGTTCGAATTAAGGGTGGTAATGGCTTTTGGGGAAAAAGCTGTTCTTGAATCTATTTGTTGCGTCTTCCTGAGGGCAACAGGTTGAACAGATCGGAAGCAGGATAAGAGCTGTCCTTAATGCTCTGCTGAGGCAGCGGGAGGTGTAAATGTCCAGCAGGGAGGGGAGAGGGCAGCCGATGATCTTTAACTCATACTGCTTTAACTACTCTCTGAAGCCTCTCTCTGTCTGCCATGGTGCAGCTACCATACCACACTGTGATGCACAGATGTCAGCAGACTCTCAATGGACGCACCGTAGAAGGCCAGCAGCAGGCTGAGGCCCAGGTTGTGCTTTCTGAGGACTCTGCTGGGCCTTCTTGATGATTGCACTAAGGGTTTCAAAAGATATTTCAAATCTACATTCGACAAAAATTCTAATAAACATTCAGGAGATACATTTTTAATTAAGTTAAACACACCTCTGAAAAAAAGAGGTATCTATTTACATTAAAACAGTGCATGCCGAATAAAATATGCTTTACAGCCTTTTTTATGTTTGGCGAGTAAGGCATGGTGATTCTTCACTTTTTAATAAATATCTATGCGCAAGTCTTGCATGACCTGAAACACCTTGTAAAAACAACTTGGCCATACCAACATTTTAAAATCAGCTAAAAATAAATTTTTCGTACACTAGGATTTATTTATTATTTTATATTATGTTATAGCATAGTATGTAGTTTATCACAGGTTTGACATCACAGAAAGGAATGTGACAGGTTGAGTGCTTCTTTTGAAGTGGTATCTGCTTTCTTGTTACCAGATAAACCCATATGACCTGGAGCCCAGCAGAAGAAAGTTTCTCTTGCATAAAAACAGCCTGCTTTGGCTAAAACCTTTATAATCACGGGATGGTCAGTCTTTACATTTTAAGTGTTTGAAGGTAGGAATTTTAGTCAGTGAAAATGGAAAGATTTGGTTTTTGTCCATTTTCTATGTTTAATGTACCTGTTGCACCACAGGATTTACATCTTATTCCAGTCTGGCGCTCCCTTACGCTAACAAGCTTTCTGTTGATCACTTCTGATCAAATGAAGCCTGCGCGTGAAATAATATACGAAAACAAGACTATTTGTATGCGTTTCATCAGAATATATAGAGACCTTTTCTGCAAAAGCGTGTTTTTTATCCCCTTCTCGAGGCACGGACGGGGTTCGAACCCGCGATCTTCGGTTTACGAGACCGACGCCTTACCACTTGGCCACCGCGCCTGATGGCCAACACGACGTAAATCACGTTATTTGGTGTAACGTCGACACGGTGAAATTCTCGCTCCGGTAATTATTTTATAGGCTTTCGTTAATTAATTCTCTCGCGCGAGCCCATGCCTCTATTTAAAAAAATATTATAAAAGCGATCAAACGGGCAAAGTCTTTCAATTCCCTTCGCTAAATTGGACACATCCGGTAGACGTTAGCCCAGAGGTTCCCGGATGTGCAGCAATTCAAATCAAAGATCACAACAAATCGAATTAAAAGTACAGCAAATGCATCTCCCACATGACACAATACACGTTCAAAACGCGTGTCATTGGTCGTTTAAAAACACAGATCCTGTAAGCAAGAGTGTTTCCCCAGTCTTTGTAACCTAACGTTATCTGTATGTTTTCTATGCGTCTCCCATTATTTTAGAAGATCCGTGAAATAGCAGTTAAAAAAATAAACAAATAACAATATAACCGCACTAATAGTGCTATTTCTCTACGGTTTCCTCTAAACACGTCGCTCTGTATAATTAACAAGTTAAACAGACAAAGCCAGGTGTGGTACATAATGTAATAATTTAGTTTTAAGTTTAGTTTAATCAGATTTAAAAGTCCGTTTATCAATTTTTTTGTATGCATTTTCTTTTAACAGGAGTTGTCATTTAAGCGTAAATTATTAAAGCAAACGGGACGAAAACAAACATTTAGGTAATGTAAAAAAAAAAAAAATATATATATATATATATATAGGCCCTAAACAAACTACTACGTTTTGTCTAATTTAAGACAATCAACAAAAAAACTTAAATGTCTACATATAAATATTTAACACAGTAAGATGCTCTGCATTTATTTATTGAAAAAAAAAAAAACTAATTTCCCGCGAAAACATAATAAGCGAAACGGAAGCGCTAGGCGCACTCTCTACCAAACTTGACTGCTATGTCCAAACTCGAGGTTTTATCAGCTGTGTGGAATACATTCAAGACGGAGGGCGGGTAATAATCACAGCACTTTCGACTTGAGGCTGTTTCTCATAGGGCACAAAGCTTCTGGGTTTACTCGGACCTTCTTAACAAATAAACAGCGGCGATATCCTCGTAAACGGACCGCTAATCTCCACGCATACTTTCTGCCGCGGTGTGTGGGTGTGTTGTAGTCAAGCGCCCAATATCGCGTGGATCCAAATTACACATGATCCGATAAGAGTTCGGTTCTTCACGCGGATGAGACGTCGTTGTGTTGTTTCTACGTCTTCACGTCACGATACATCTGTGTTGTCGCGAATTCCATCCGGTCTGTAAAACAAACTGAAGTGCCGGCGCGTTTATGTTAACTGTTACTTTGTTGAGGGGGCGAACCGGTCTCGGCTGCTCTCCCTTTGTTTGGGCCCAGGACTCGGCTGAATCCACCGGAGCTCCGTCTCAAACGTCTCATTCGACCGCCAACGCTATTTTAGGATGGCTCCACAAAAGCACGGATCTGGTGGAAACGGTTTTTATGGCAACAGCGGCGCGAGCAAAGCAGCTAATGGAGGAGCGCACGTATCGTCCGGTGTTGTGATGACTTCAGTCAAGCGACCCAAGATGGAGCAGGTCCAAGCCGACCACGAACTCTTCCTGCAAGCCTTCGAGAGTAAGTTGCTCGTGAATACAACTTTAGAAATTAATCGCCGTTTTACGAGCATACTGAACAGTATCCGTTTGCTTTACCATCCGTAGTCCTAGCTTAAGGGCTAAACGACAATACTCGCCGGGAAATTGTGTCCTGTAGTTCGCTAAATGCTTTTAATAAGCTAGATAATACAGGTTTAAAGTAGTTATGGCATGGTTTGTTCGCAATAGAGGGATTTAGATGCGTATTAGTTGCCTAGGCCACATCCTTTATGAAAATTAGGCACGTGCATCAAGAGATGGCACGTGCTTTATGGTGCTTTTATGTGTTTTAAAATGTCATTGTGCAGTTACTGTCATAAAAGAGCAATTGGGCAGCAGTCATGAAAAATACAAAACACTTGATAAACTCACTTGAAGTTTCTCTACACTAGCTAAGACTTGCTACCTTGATTCTGGTGTAAGCATGTCATTGTACAAAAAATAGGGTTGATTTTTATACAAGCTGGTATGATTTTTTTTTTTTTTTTACATTATTTTTTTGAAGTGAAAGTTTATTTACATGGCATGAGTCAGTCTGGCAACATTAGTGTGCATGATACCTTTGCGTTTCTGTTTACAGAACCTACTCAAATATACAGATTTCTTCGCACAAGGAATCTTATAACGGTAAGTAGCCCATAATCGTGGTGATATGACATGGCACTCTCGTTTAGATGTGAGCTAATTGTATGTGGCTGCCATAATAATAGATTTTTCCCGTTCTTTCAGCCAATCTTCCTGCACAGGTCTCTTACATATATGTCCCACAGAAACTCAAGAACTAATTCAAAAAGGTAAAACTACTGCATGCACCTAATGTCTTAATCTCTTTGTTTGTCAAAAAGCCACACCTTCCATTTCCTTGTGCAGGCCTCATAGTGAGAAAATTTGCATGTTGACAAATGCACTGCAACTGACTAATGTACTCCAGTCGTAGTTGGATAACTTGAATGAGAGCTTCACATCTCAATGATTTACTGGACGCTTGTTGGCCGTCTGTTATTTCAGGAAATGCTTCAGCATCAATGACCTGCTTTTCAAAGTAGAGAAGTCGAAGGCGGATCAGGAATCTCACAAGTAAGTTGATCTTGCTCCAGTTTTATTTCGCTCGCTCATTTTTCTGAGCAGACGTTTTAACTTCAGTTCTGTCTTGCAGCATGACCGCAAACCTGCAGCTCACTTTTACTGGGTTCTTTCATAAAACTGGTAAGACAATGTTAATATTATCCGTCGGCATACACGGATAATGCTCTCCGATCGCCCCAGTGATTCTGGTTTGTTGTTCAATCTATCAGAGAAGCCGTTGCAGAACTCGGAGAATGAAGAAAACTCGGTGTCTGTGGAAGTGCTACTTGTCAAGGTCTGCCACAAGAAAAGAAAGGTAAAACTTTGCCATAATAAGCTAGTGAAAATGTCTCTTACATTGACCATTTTTCTCCACAAAACAAGCTTCCTCAATCAAAAAAACCTTGTCCTTGTCTTGATTCAGTATGTGTGGCCCATAACTGTCTGTACTGTAGGTTAATTTTTAATTGATGTTTATGTTTGCCAACTTGCACAACTAAAAACTCCAGTGAAATTGCTTGACAGGGGCACTTTTCTGTCTTGTGTTGACATGTCTGTGTTAAGAGCATTCGATTAGGCTTAATTCAGCATTGTGCAGCATGAGTCAATAAGATTTTTTGTCTCGCAACAGAAATTGTTCAGGTTTTTTTTTCTTCCATGGGTAAAATCCAGTCCATAGGAGTCTATGCAAGCTACAATTTTCGTGTTAGGGCAGACTGCATAGACTTTAGTGAGCTCAAGTTGGTCACACAGGTTCACCACACAGGTTGTAAAGTTCACAAATGTATCTACCGAAGGACTTAAAATGTTACATTTGTAAACCTCAGTCAACTTTTAGTAGTACACTAACATACAGCTTCTAAGCTAACAGGTGCTTTGAACTTGATCATGTTTCATGTATTTTTTTTTCTTTTTTTTTTAGGATGTAAGTTGTCCAGTAAAGCAAGTGCCGACAGGTAAAAAGCAGGTGCCTCTGAACCCAGACAGCAGTCAGACCAAGCTAGGAGCTTTCCCCACACTGATCGTGCCCAGCCAAGAGTTTGAGCCCAGTAACAGCCACATGGTGAAGTCCTACTCCATTCTGTTCAGAGTGTCCCGTCCAGGGGGGAGGGAGCACAACGGCGTGACCACCCGAGACACCAGTATGAGCTTCGGAGACTCTAAAATAGCTTGTGATAGTCTTGCACCTCAAAGCCAATTTCACATTTTGATAAGGCCGTCTTACTAAGAAGCTGTTTTCTTCTCAGATGTTATGGAAGAGCTGTCTAACAGGAAGAAGAGATACTGCTCTAATCAGGATGATGGAGAAACAACATTTGTGGCTCAAATGACTGTTTTTGATAAAAATAGGTAAACGTTCCTGGCTAAATGGTCTGTTATTGTAGTGTGTAGTTGCTTTTTGTTTGCTTGTGCAGTCAAGACTGATTTTTATTTTTTCAACAGACGCCTCCAGCTTTTGGATGGCGAGTATGAAGTCTCGATGCAGGAGCTAGAGGAGAGTCCTGTAGGCAAGAAAAGGGCAACGTGGGAAACCATACTAGATGGGAAGGTCAGTAGCAGGCATTGTTTTATTAATCTTAATGTGGCTATTTGAGATGTAGTTTTTGGTGGTTGTGTTGTATGTGGAAGGAAGCAAGTGCAAAATGCTCCATTGTTATTTCGTAGTTTTGGACTCATCTTTACCCTGTGTTTCAGTGGCTTCCACCCTTCGAGACCTTTTCTCAGGGACCCACGCTGCAGTTCACTTTGCGATGGACCAATGACACGACTGACAAGGGAACGGCGCCAGTGGCCAAACCGCTTGCCACACGCAATTCTGAATCCAGCACAGTAGACAGCAGCAAGCCTAGCAATGTAAAGCCACCACAGGCAGTAGGTAAGATCACAAGTGCTGGTTAGTAATTACAAGTGAAGATCACTTACCTTTGGTCTTTGAGGATTCTGATCATTGCAATAACATTTGATTGATTTGCAGCTGTTAATGAATCGGTTGGCGCCGATCTACCAGTAAGACGAGAACTAACTCATGTCGATCCTCGTCAGAAAATACGTGTATATTATCAGGTCAGTAACATGCATCTGTAAATTTGATCTGAAACATATCCGTGATCCCAGGCCTTTTATATTGACTATCAAAAGGGCAGAGAGGTTTTTTTGGTTTTTTTTTTAACACTGAATCTGTTGTGTCGTATCACTATGAGAGCGCTGGAGCCCATAAGTCCTGCCTTGACATCTATTGTTGGTCTTGTTTGGTTGGCTGCTGTGTGGTCATGGTCTGTTGTGCCCATCCCCTTGTTTTGCAGTTCCTGTATAACAATAACACACGGCAGCAGACGGAGGCCAGAGATGACCTGCACTGTCCCTGGTGCACGTTGAACTGCCGTAAACTCTACAGCCTCCTCAAGCACCTCAAGCTCTCTCACGGCCGCTTCATCTTCAACTATGTGGTGAGATACATCTCACGGTTATGAAATTGTCGCCAGACCACACGGATTGCGTAGTCGTAATCGGTGTAATGCCACAGTGTTTACACTTGTTGTGGGAATCAGTCTGTGAATGGCTTACTTATAGTTCAGCTGGGTAAACTTTGGTAGCCTTGAAACGATGACTGAAGATTATTCTAGTCTATATTTGGTAGCAATGTTGATGGTAATGAAGCCATGTTTATATCATCCAGCCTCATCCTAAAGGAGCCAGGATAGATGTGTCGATTAATGAATGCTATGACGGCTCTTACGTGGGCAACCCTCAGGACATCCACTGCCAACCTGGCTTTGCCTTCAGCCGCAACGGCCCAGTGAAGAGGACTCCAGTTACACACTTCCTTGTCTGCAGGTCTGTGTGGGTTGAAAGTGAAACACTGAAACTATGTGTATACAAATTAAAAAATGATTGCACCCAAGTAAAACGCTTTTTTATGTGCTTGCTTTATATATCACAGTATAGTTAAAATGTAATAAAAAATGGTTGAACATTACCCTTAGCCACTCCCCCCCCCCCCATTAATTAGTCAGTGTTTTTGGGTGCTAACCAAAACAGATTGTTCATAAGAAATTAATGATGCATCTGTGCTTTAACAGCTGCTTTGGATTATATAATGCTTGAGATAGAGTATTGCATTCTAGATATCACCGGATGAGCTTTGTTCTACTTTCTTGTACGTTGGTTAATATGTGCACTTTTTACACCATATCGGTTGATTACCATTCAAATGTTATGAGTCAATCACAGAGCATGCATGTGTTTTTTTTTTTGTTTTTTTTTTTTTTGTTTTTTTTCAGTTTGTGAATCTGATGTTAAAATGCTGCGTTTGGTTTTCCTCAGGCCCAAGCACCCAAAGCCCAGTCTCTCCGAGTTCCTGGAGTCTGAGGATGCAGAACAGGAGCAGCAGCGGACGTACATCAGCGGACACAACCGCCTGTACTTTCACAGTGACAGCTGCATGCCGCTTAGACCACAGGAAATGGATGTGGACAGCGAGGACGAAAGGGACCCGGCATGGCTCAGGGAGAAGACCGTTATGGTGAGGAGGCCCTCATAAGATGGTTCTGTTACCATTTGAAGATCAAGCGTAGCATTTAATAGGTCAGACTGATTCTAGATGACAAATCATAACTCAAGGCAGATGATCATCAAGGCTGAAAGATGATGTGCTTCCACCGACACTTGTTCAAATCACATATGTAAAGGATGTTGCAGCGTATCTGACTTTAAGATGCACTGAATCGATGTTAAAGTGTAAATGTTTGGTGATTTCTAGCATCCCCTAAATCTTAAAGGTGCCATATAATGGAAAACTGAATTTAGCTTGGCATGGTTGAATAATAACAGTTCAGTACATGGACATAACATACTGTGAGTCTCA
>JAUMHQ010000048.1:6157042-6206588 GCA_032361165.1 Enteromius paludinosus
AGTAGGAAACGATGGTGTTTGAGACTCACAGTATGTTATGTCCATGTACTGAACTGTTATTATTCAACCATGCCAAGATCAATTCAGTTTTCCATTCTATGGCACCTTTAAGTCTTTTTGAAACAGTTCCACACACAATGATCAGTGGGGAACACAGGGAATTCTGGGGTATTTATACAGGAGGTAATGACACAGAGGTGGGTGGAGAACATATCAGTAACTATGGGAACACATGAGGTGGGTGGAGACAAGAGTTCACAGGTGATTAGTCCATACATGAAACGGAAAAACACAGATACAGTTCATAGATGGCTGAAGTGTCATCCAAATCTGGACTGACACATCCGGCTGATCCTGACAGCGTGTCACTCCCGGATTATTGAAAAGAGGCAAAGAGGCGGTTGATAAACCACGCCCACCTAGCGCAATCCACCTGTCACTCAAGCCCTTAATTATGCAGAACTTTAAAGCTTAATATAATTTAAAAGGATGTGTTGTAAGAAAATTCACCCCCTCACAATTGTCATGAAGGGCAACCTTATATATATACAGACCAAAAACATTTTTTGAACCAGGCTGTAAACATGTTTTTTCTGCTGTAAAGTTAGGCATTTTAACATGGGGAGTCTATGGGATTGACTCCCTCTTGCATCCAGCCTCCAGCGGCCAGTCAATGAATTGCAGTTTTAGTCACTTCCGTGTTGGCTTCACGAGAGAGAGAGCGGGAGTTTGCCGCTTGGTTAGTCACGCCCACGGAACGTTAGCTAAACGTCTGATGCATATGGTACACTTAACTGGAAACACTTCAGCAGTGTGGAAGTCGCCATCTGATTGGTTGAATTTTACCGGATTTCCAGGGGACGCGAGTATCGCGTTTATTTGCGGACCGCCGGAAAACAAAGCGCAGACATGACAAATCACATGTCGTGTTTACATGAGTGACAATAAGCATTAATTAAGGTTAGTTAAACGTTGGATTCTCAAAAGTATGCAAGGTTCACAGCATAGACTCTTTAAGAGATGCCCATGAGTTTTGTATGAGGCACTTGTTGGAGACAAAGAGATATTTTAGCCTGTTTGCCGACGGGATTTGGGAAGAGTATTATTTTCCAAGCCTGGCCGACCCTTTGTCAGCATTTAGAAGTATTCCCAGCAGATCCAATGAGAAGGGTATCATCCGTGTTTGCTGGCAAACCAGAATGCAAACCAGAATTGCTTTTAGTTGTTAAAAAGTGGAGAGATATGCTTCAAACAGATTTTTACCGCAAGCGTCTCATCTGGATTTTCTATGCTGACTGACTTGTTGCATGCCGGTCTGTTGTTGTGGGGACATTTCCAAGCCCCGAAACGTGATGCTGAACGCAACAAACTGTGATTGGTTGTTTGACATGTTGGTCAAACGGCCTTAAAGGCGGGCTTTGACCAAAGAAAGCTGCTATGAATTCCAGACCTTCAGCCATCAGAGACTACTGCTTGGTTGACATGCATGCAAGGTAAAAAATAAAAAATAAATTAATTTTCTTAATATATGAATTTATTTTTACCTTACTTGCTCAACGACCCAAACCATTCATTTAACGATTAATTTTAACCCTTGGTTGATTTCATTTATAGCAGTGCTTGTGAGTTTAAATGCCACAAAAGCGCCACCGAGTGGTGAAGAATAAATTTGCATTTTTATTCAGACCAACCAAGTGGGCGGGATTATGCTAATATTTCACTTCTGATGTAAACATGAGGCTGTGGACTCGTTTTAAAAACGACTCGTTTCAGTGATTCAGAGTCGACTCTTTCTTTTGAGAGACAATAACTTTCTACTCAGTGCACTTTCAGATTTAAAACTTTGCCGGATGTTTTCAAAAATGTAGAGCTGTGTTGCACACCATTTTCACAAATCTATAAAAGGGGCACATTAAAACTGATAGGCCAATTTCACATGTTAGAGCTGACAATCTATAGCTACACAGTTGCTGCAGGTCCACTGCTTTTGTCTGAGTCCAGACCAAACAGGAAGTAGTTGTACTGACTGCCCTTCAGGATGTTTACCTCTTCCCCTTCACACAGGTATGGCCCGGAAATATGTAGGATGAGTGAGAATGACATCAGGTGCTCGTCGTGGTCTGTGAAGTGTGTGACAGACGGGCGGACTGACGTCAGGGACGGTGTACGTGTAAGAGAGCATGTGCGCTTCCAGTAGCTTCTCGGTGTAGATGGAAGTGTGTGAAGGAAACCTAGAAATGCAGTGGTGGTTTCCTTCAGAAGCGCACAGGGAGTCTGTCGCTGCTACTCAATCTCATGAATGTGCCTATAAATAGTACGCCAAATAAAACCCAAAACTCAGGGTATAGATACATAAAAATGTACTATTTAGGGTTGTGGGGTAGATGTGTAGCCGATCACAAGCATGAGATCTGCGTATTATATGCACGTCAACCAATGTTGTGTCATATGCACCTGAAAACTGCGTATTAGCCTGTAAACACTAAGGTTTGTGTTCACTGAGATATTTGTTTATTTAGCGCTTTATTCAATACTGATTGTGTAAAACTAACAGCTTAAAATAAAGTTTAAAAAAAGTCTGCTACAATATCCTTGGAATCACGTTACGATTAAAAGCAATTTAATTTATAGGCCTACTACTATTTCCACTCGATGAACAATAACATGACAGCCAATCAGAATTGGAATTGGAATACTATTTCAAAATATTACTGTTTTTGAATCAAATAAATGAAGCCATGTGAGCAGAATAGTATTATTATATAATTATAACATTACAGAGGGATCATTACATCATTTTCCAGCTTCCATTCACAAGTCTTTCAGTGTTGAGTTCAGTCTCTGTGTAGTCGCCCTGAGATACTTAACACATCTCTGTCATCTAACAAACCTCTTCATCACCTGCCTTTCATCCCTTCACTCACTTTTTCTTTCTCCTTCCTTCATTCCTCCATCTATTTTTGATTTGCTCTCAGTTATGATTCCAGTATCATGAGTCATTAATCATGCAGTAAAGCCCTGTTCACACCAAGAACAATAACTATAACAATATTAGCGTCTACACCAAAGCACCATAATGTTGCTCATTTTGAGACCACTTGAGCAGCAGCACAGTTAGTGTTGAGACTCTTCTGAAACTGATTACAGCTAAAATGTTCTAAGAACATTATCCTAATGTTCCCAAAGCGTTACTTCTGAATGTTCTCTAAACGTTCCATTTGATCATTTTACAAACATTATGGGAATGTGACAAAATAAATAGTGACAAACGCTTTCCACAAACTTTGAACAAATGTTTTTAAGAGCATTAGAGGAGACAAGGCAACATTGAAATAACATTCTATTAATGTTACTTTGGGAACGTTTGTTCATAACTTTGAGAGAACATTACCAAAACGTTCTGAAGATGTTCCCTTTGAAATTCTTTTTTCTATAAAGAGTTTTTTCTTACTAGTGAGAGGCTGTCATGATTTTATATATTTTGTTCCTGGAAAAGTGATGACTTTCTTTCCTTATTCTTGACATATTTTAAAGTCTTCAATAAGTGGTAAACACTCACAGGTTGGTATTACTCTTGCATAGCGGGTTCCCTGTTCAGGAGAAATGGTGTTGAAAATTTGCTGTGTGAAAGGACACTTATTTTTACACGTGTTGTTTTTGGTCAGATTCAATGCACCACAGGACAGCCACAAACATCCTCAAAGAGCCTGCATTGTTATATAAGATTTAAATTAATTAATTTACTCGAGATGCAAAATGAAGATATCGAGTCCTGTTTTCATGCTTAAAACAAGAACATCTGTCCATGGGGTATGAAAAAGTGTTTTTGAACCAACTAATAATTGTTCTCATTTCATCATAAACTTGATTCATTTTCATCAGATTCTCAAAATAAATGTATAAATTCTCTCTTTCACACATTAAAATTCTGTCATCATTTACTCAAACCTGTATGAGTTTCTTTCTTCTGTTGAACACAAAAGAAGATATTTTAAAGAATGTTGGTAACCAAACACCTGACGGTACCCATTGATTTCTGTAGTAGTGTAAAATACTATTAAAAGTCAATGGGGACCTAAAACTGTTTGGTTACGATCCCTTTAATTTCATACTGCACATACTGCAAAAACTAAACATCTTCCTCAGTACTTTTCTCTTGTTTTTGTTGTTTTTCTTTTCTAGGAAGGAAATTTGGTCCGTTTGCTCTGAACTCATTTTATAGGCCGCTTTTCATCAGCTGTGTAGACCTTCAAGGAAGTTAAAAGAAACATAAACACAAGTTATTTTGAATTACTGCAGCAATTTTTCTTATATTAAGGCATACTTGCTTGTCTTTATGTTTGGCTAAGCATTGCGTCCAAGACTCATCTGCGTCGTTTAGTCGGCGACCAGGGCCAAAAATAATGACTATGTTTGACTGACCTTGTGCGCTTGGCTAACCCACAGTCACTTAGCGGCTAGTCACGAGAAAAACACCCGCTAAAGCTGCACACCATTTGTCTTTCTGGGGCCAGACGGGTCACTGAATGAGTCACCCACGCTCAATATTTGTCCGCTCCGCCTGGAGTTCAGCAGATTGAGAAATCAGAAGTTCCTGCATCATGACAGGACATGAAGCCGATTCCAGACATCAGAAGTGAACTGTGATTAATAAAACGAACATCTTAAGCAAATTACAAGCTGCTCTAAATCAGTTTTGCATGAGAGCTTGAAAATGAGAAAATGAATCACGTGAAAACATGTCCAAGTCACATTGTACCCCCAAACGGAAAGTTAATGAAGTACATTTGTTTTATATATATATATATAAATTTTATTATTATTATTTTATTATTAGATTTTTCAGGACACAATTTCCCATTAAGTTACTTTTATGGGGATCATTATTGTATTTTTTTTGAAAAAGCATAAATCAGTGGCAGCAGACAAATACTACCATGATGTGTACTTCATAAATTATATATTTTCTACAAATAAATATTAAACATATTGCATTACAGAAAGGGCGAATTAGATTTTTTTCTGCATTACAGTTTTGAGCATTTGTGGGGATTTTTTTTTTTTTTTTGTGAAAATAAAAGTATAAATCGCATTTTAAAAATAAATAAAATGGCTAAATAATATACATTTCTTTTCTTTGATTTTGGCATGAAATATGACATGTTCTCAGATATATTTTCAGATGCCGAATGACATAGAAAGCCGTACGGTTGCTATATTTCTTAGTAATGTTATACATATGAAGACACAATGCATTTGACCCCTGAACAGAGGCATGCTGGGACGTGAAGAGGCCCCTCGGAAAGAAGTGAGAAACTCTCAGACAAGATTTAAATAAACAGGGACACAGACGCTGTCAATACCTCCCCATGCAGAGCTCTAAATTATAGAGCAAATATTAGTCAGACTGGAGGAATACTGTCATTTGCAAATACTGAATGTGTGAAAGCCATTAAGAGAAAGGGTCCAAACCACACAGCTATAAAAGATTTTAAATTCCGAGTATGGGTCACCATACCTGGCCAAAAGTCACTTCACTACTTATCCTTCAGAAATCACTACTGTTTATTGTTTAAAAATCATAAATTCATTTTATTTATTTATTTTGCTTATAAAATCAGAAGTTACAGAGAACATAATTCACACACTTAATGTTTTATTTCATGCCACCTGTACACATTTATAAGACATTCACGTGTCACTGACGTCACCTTGCTGTTGTTCTGTGGTCTGAAGCGCCCTCTATTGGCCACAGAGTGAAAATGCCACTACATGATTGCAACAGTCTATAAAGATGGCTTATACTGGCTTTAAATACTGATTAAATAATTCCAGTCCACAGCTGCAATACTGTGTTAGGATTTTGAATCCAGAAGTATAAACTCTGTTACTAGCAGATATTAGCTGTATACCTCTCTGAAGTGGTTTTATGAGCTGCCTTTGAGGCAATGTTAATGTTCATTAGCTTTAGCTTAACATAGTTACAGATCCTTCAGCCTCCCTGAACAAAAACCGTTTCAATCTTTGGTCTGAATAATAATAGTAAAAATAAAAATATTAAGAAAACTCTTCCTCCTCTTTATAGGCGTTTCATCTGTTTACTCGGCTAACAAGGAAAGTTCTGGTAAAGGTTCTCTCGAAGTTATATGGAGGTAAAACAGTAGCAAAACTCGAGAGCTTGCTAATTTCAATGCGATGTAATGTAAAATGCTCTTAAACCTTGTCTCAAAAGATTTAGAGAATGTTTCAAAGTAACAGTTCTATAATGTTTGAATAATTCTAAAATGGAATGTTCTCTTAATGTTCACATATAACCAAGAAAAAAGGGGTTTAAAAATTGTAACAGAAGTACCATATTTTTATATTTGTAAGCACATAAATCCTAGAGCTCAAGGCCCAGTTATAAAGTCATCATATCCAACTTAAAGCAGCTGACTCCTCGGGTTGTGTTCCCTTTAAAGGAGAAACACACAGATATCAGGTCACAGGTTAGTTAAGAAGGGCAGCGTGCTCCAAGGGGCTTACTCAGCACACACACAGAGAGAGAGATCCTACTAAAATGACCCAAAACAGCTTTGGCCTGCTAAACTAGTTCAGTCAGGATGAACAGTATAATGCATCCTTTGGGACTTTGGATGCTATTACACTTGGTCTACCTTTAGAAACAACCAGTTTAACCTGCTTATGCCAGCAGTGTCCATCTAAAGCAGTTAAAATCCCATGAAATGCTTCGAGGAGCTCTGTTTTCTTGACGTATTTCCCACTGAAAACGCAAAACTACACGTAATGGACGAAAGCCAGGAAAACACTTTAAAAATGAATCAATTCCAGTCACTTCCAACTAAATGTTTGGAGAAGGAAATAAATACGAGCATTAGTGCAATCAAACACACAGGCGGCATTTGTAACTCGCTATTGCTGATTACGGAGGCACTTGGAGCTTATCATTTAGAGGTCATTTTACTGACCAAACTTTTCAGGATGTAAAACTTCCAAGTGCACTTTTATAAATATTAAGTTGTTGTCCATTTAATTAATATAAACTGCCATTATTAAAAATGTATTTGTACAGCAACAGGTATTTCTGACATAATTTGGTTATGTGTATTCTATTAGAAATATAAAATGCACATTTTATATATATATTAAATATCACAAAAGACATTTATAATTCAGTTTAGCACTTTTAAATATAACAATTTATTTATTGTTTTCAGGACTTACATTGCTGTGCGGTTGCTAAGGTGGTATGTCGTGAGAAGATTTTTAGAATGTTGCTGTTGCTAAGTTGTTTTGAGCATTTTTTGGAGCGAACCACTGATCTAGCCTATGAATATCCCAGCAAACAAGATCAATATTTTTGGCCCGATTTCCCGGAGGAAACATTTTAACATTTTAAATGCATATATTTGCCAAAAGAAACTTCAACTTTTATAGGTAGACCAAATATACATGGAGTAAGAGCAACAAAACTTCCTTGCCATGGTGTATTTAACAAAACATGACCCCATTTACTTTCTTAATTCACATTCTTGGTTGTTTTTTTTTTCATTCCTTTTTTTTTGGTTTGTTTTTTAATGCTAGTATAGTCTTTCAACAAAAGTAAACAACTTGCTCCGCCTCTGAAACAACATCACAAATCCCTCTTGGTCCAACCACATGACTCAGATGTTTCCTCACTGAGTTTCAGAAATACGTCAGTCAGGCTATACAAGAAAATTGAGCTGTCAATGCCATCTGGTGACTTTGGGTTGGTCCAAACTAGGTTTTTTTTTCAGCAGGGGTGTGAGAAAGAAAGAGGTCTTTGAGATGCTTCTGGCGTTTTCCATGGGAAACACAGTCACTGCCCTTCGGCCTGGGATTCTCCGTCCTCCGGTGTGAGTCAGCCGGGTTGTGTGGCATCAGTCCCTGTGTAATAAAAAGACTTTGATTACAGAGTGCACTCTCATGTCTCGCCCATCACAGACAGGGTCACAAGCCACGGGCATCTTCATTAGACAAATGTCCCTTTCAAAGTGTGTTGATCGATGCTTATTAAGCGCTGGAGCAGAGCCCAGATCAGTGACAAGAAAAGCCGCCGACAAACATTTAAAAAGACTCAATCAGCAATAATTACAAAAGATGAGCATGACGATATGATAGGTGCTTCTCTACTTCTGATTTGTCCTTGGCATAGCTGTAGCGTTCGCAAACCTGACTGGCTCGCATTATGTGCTAAAGTAATGTAACGCAATTTAGCCTCCCGTGTTCTAATGCCAAGATTGTTCTTGCTTATCAGGGTGATTTATTACTCTAATTTATACGCTCAGCTTGGCTCGGTGTTGAGGATGGCAGATCTGATTGGACATGGGTTTCCTAATGCGGCAGTGTGCTGTCTTTATGGTGACTCTAGTGTAGATGCCAGGCTGTTGATTGGAAACACTTTTAACAACTGCAGAGACAGAGGAGACTGACTGAATGCACTCTGGTTTGGACATATCTACACAATTATTCTGTTTACGGCATAATGAAGTACTGGGGCCTGTACCATGAATGTAGATCAGTGGTCTCAAACTCAATTCCTGGAGGGCCACAGCTCTGCACAGTTTAGCTCCAACCAGCTCCAAATCACACCTGCTTGTAAGTTTCTAGTGATCCTGAAGACCTTGATTAGCTGAATCAGGTGTGGTTTATTAGGGTTGGAGCTAAACTGTGCCGAGCTGTGGCCCTCCAGGAATTGAGTTTGAGACCAATGATTTAGAGTATATTCTTGGCTGCTTCTAGTACATTAACATCTGTACAGCATTTAATTTGATTACAATTAAAATGACCTCATTAAGTAGAATGGAATGAAAAGAAATTACAGTTATTATCTGTGTATGCATTCATTTTCCATTTCTCAATACCACATTTAAAGATGAACTCTAATGGTGTCCTGTGCTGGTGCTTAGGTTCCCAGCATGCATTGTGGCATTAAATAAATTATGCAGTTGCATTAGCATACTATTTGCTGGTTTATTTGTTCGGTCGTTATACTCAGTAATGTTGAAGTCTAAAATTGTTTGTTAATTGGGAGACTTGTATGCTGTCGTCAGATGTGTGACGTGGTACATTGATGTACATTATTGCCACACTGCATGTTACGATCTATCTGTCTTAATAAAGCATGCGTGTATCTTGTCAAATATTGGCAGTATGATGATAGGAGTTCAGAAAACATCATAAAACATCTCCCAAAAGCTGAAACGAAGTTGCTGGCCGAGCTCATATTTGCAGTCACTGCCAGTCAATATTAAGACAGTGGCTTGGAGCCCTGTAGCTAATCCAAGTAATCATTACTTCCACTGCTTAGTGTGATGATTGAATTACAGTGCAGATGGCTTTAAGTGAGTCGCACAGAGAGAGAGAGAGAGAGAGAGAAAGAAAAGAGGAAAGAGTGCTGGGAGGGAAAGCAAGGGAAGCAGAAATAAGACTGTGGAAAGCCATCAGTTACTCTGACACAATGAAACTTTCACGTCTCACTGGATGGTTGGACACCTCTAGGGGATTGTAGCGTTGTGCAGATGTCTCACGCGGAGGCGTTTGTTTCTCAATGGGGGTGAACCTGTTTTTCTGTCCATTTATCTGCAGCAGCGTGTTCTGCATACGGAGGTGTAAGTGTGTATATGAGCCCAGAGGGAGGGTGAATTGGAAAGAGTGTTTCCACGTATTCAGCACATTCTCCACCTTTTCCACAAGCATTCGCTGCAGAAGCCTACAGAAAAAACATCTGGAATACAGTAAATCTTATTGCAGTAAATTGCTGATTAGTTTCATTAGAATGAAGCGAGTGGAACATTGCAGAGCGTGACTCAACATACTGATGAAGACATGACGGGATGGGTTATCCGTTCTCCACCTCTACAACCTGTTCACATATCCCAGCAGCAATTAGAGCTGAGCTATTTTAGCAGTCGAAACATATGGGGTCCCTAAGGAGAAAAAAAACCCTGATCGTTGTAGGCTTCCTCTGCCGGCTTGATTCTGGCGTTTTGGAGTGAAATAAAATCTGGTGAGAAAATGAATGCTGTAGGGGTGAAGTGCTAGATTGATGGACGACTCGCAGCTCACCGAAGTAATGATACTGTTGAAATTGGTAGGATGTGGTTGGAGGATGTTTTTTCCCTTGCATATTTATAAGCTCAGAGCTCAACGCATTGGAAATCCTCTGTAGTGGGTATCCATGGAGATATCTGACATCTGTGTGACCGCCCAGGACAAGTGTAAATATGGAACATGGGGCATTGACACGACACGACATGATCTATCCAAAGATTAGATAACAAAATCAGAGTTCAGGAAGTACTCAAAGCATCAAAATAATATCAATTTGCAGTGATCCCCTAGGATGTTTTCTCTTTTCACACTTAAATAAAAGTTACTGTAATAACGAAGTCTTAATTTTACAATTAAACAAAATAAAACAATTGTGTCATTACATTGTAGTAAATGTTTTTTACTTTGGATCAGAAACTAAGGCATATGGCATCAAAAGTTAAAGACAATTAATTACACATTATTACAAAATGTCCTAGTTTGCTTATATTCTAACTGTGTATTATGAAGATATAAAAAAATATTTAGTAATGGGTGGTTTACTTTATAATACTATATTGAGAAAAAAATAATAGGTATCAGTTATCTGTATCAGTATGTGTAATACAACAATAGTTCTCTAAGAGAAAGTCAGCCACCCATTGCCTGTTTTTGCCTTGGTCCCCTGGAGCATTTACAGCACATGACCTTAATCTGAGGACCTGACCCACATAATCCTGAAGGTAGAGGGGGCGACAGAATTCTTAAGCACATTAACTGTTGCCGATTCCTCCCAGCATGCTCCTGAACTAGTCTGGTAGGTATAAATGTGCTTATCACCATCACTTTGATCAGGCTCCCCAGCACGCTGCACATTAAATCTGTTTACGTTTAATTGCCTTAATTGCAATTTTAATGATAAACCCATAGTATTCATACAAACTAATAGTCTAAAAGGTAGAAAAAAACGCCCTCGTACAGTTTTAAACGTCTATGAAACCTTGTGCTATTGTGAACATCAATGAGAGGTGTGAAGAGAAACGGGATGAAGGCTGACAGCTGTTATGTAACCTCACACAATGAAGTGGTGGGTATAGTGCAGGTGGGTGGCAGAGAGAGAGGCTGGAGAGTGGACTGTGTGTTTGTCATTTCTTATGTGCCGCAGTGCAAAAAGACATCGCTTGAAAATCCAACCTGAACTGATCACTGAAAATCAGTTGTTATTGGAGAAATAACATAAATGCAACTTTAAATGCATGGTTATGAACATTTGCATTGCAATAGTGTAATATTTAGTATAATTCATTATTTTAACCCAGTCCATTTTTAATGGAAAATCAAGCGCCTTATTATTTTTAGAATGCTCACCGCAAATAAACAGATTTAATGCAACTCACTAAGACTGACTCAGTTACTGAAGAAAAAAAAAGGATACTGATTGATTTTGAGGATCTTCACATCCAGATGTTGGACTGGGGTGAGCTGACCGACAGGCAGCTGTGAGGAGAATTGTGACTGCCTGCTGAGAATGAGCGCAGATGTCTCTGTCTGGAGGCCATATCTGCCAGGCTACAACAGATGAACAGATCACATATCCAGCAAACCTGAATCCATCTGATCCTTACGGACTCAGGCATGATTAAAGTTCCCGTCTGGAGTGTGCATGAGGAGATCTGGCTAGATATTTGCTCAGAGGGGGGCAGCAGCTATTACATTTGGGGAGGAATTTTGCACTATGTAGGGATGCATGATAAATAGGTACTGTATCATAAATAGAGAAATTATTTAAAATTGCAGTGCTATTAAACACTGTACATACAAGACTTCTTTTAAAAATCTCATATATATTCATATTATAATATTGTGATGCCTAAATTCACTTTGTACATCTGCTGAAGATGGGTTTGCCATATTGCATTAAAGGAGAAGCACCAAATGTTAAGTTATATATTAGGTTCAGAACAGGTGAGCCTGTTCTGGGAACAGAATTTTAGACATACTGTCAAAATAGCTTCCCACACATTTTCCAAGAGTGTTGTCCCTGCTATCCTAGTTCCCAACTGTAGGATCGTTTCATTTTGAATGTTTTTTTTCTCTTAAATAAACCGCTTGCCGCTCATCAGATCACACTTTTCCAGAGGGGGCGAGTGGAGTCTGCATTTGTCTCAGCCACGGACCCAGTCTGTTGAGGTAATGGATGTTTCTCCCCCTCGTGACATTAATCTTCCTCCCAGCATAGCTCCAAGTTATTTCAATCCAATCTAGTCTGTGAATTAATTCTCTCCACTCAGGGCCGCTTTTAATAAATCATAACTTGCTCTCCGTGTTGAATTAGTCAGGCGCATGGCAAAGGTTTCAACACTGAACTGTTTTCTTTGCCTATTCTCTTTTTAGTGATAATGAATTTTTCTAATGGATTTCTGAAGATGTCATGTATCACATCACTATCAAGCAGAGGGGATAAAAACACATTTTCCCAAGCTCTTCCATTTGAGAAATCCACATGGATTGAAAAGGCAACCAATATTTTTAAAATATAGTCAGATTTTTTTACATTTGACCTTTTTGTTTTAAAGGAATAGCTCACCCCAAAATGCATACCCAACTCAAAAACCCGACGTATGACATAAGAAAAACCCATCGATCTGCTTCAGAGGACATGTAATAACCCACCGGAGGCGTATGTTAGATTTCCGACACAGTACTTGCAGATATATCTCATTTACGGAGCTTCAAAATCATGGCCTCCATCCACCAGCATTACCAAGCTTGATAAATTAAAAAAAACCTCAGACTGTGTTCATCTGAAAATCATCTACACCATGGCTAGGGGGTGAGTAAAATATGCCGTAATTTTCTTTTTTGGGTTACCTATTCCTTTAGCTCTCCATGCACAGACCTAAGAAAAAGCTGTACTAAAATAATGGATCTAATGGAACTTTATGGTAATAATGTTTGGATCCGTTTTAAATCTGGTCAGGACTGCATGTTCTCAGCACACATATTTGTCTTAATCAAGTTCAAAGAGTTCTTCTCTTTTTCATTGTTTCCACAGTAAATAAAGAGCTTGTAGTTGCTTTGATGGGAACAATCAATCGGATGTTTGCATGAGGACGATATTCTTTGTGTTGTCTGATGTTGAAGGTTAAAAAGAGACTGTGAAACTGAAGCCTGTTTACACTAATTAAATCTTTAGTCATCGTGCTATTGGTTTGTAATAGGCATTCAGACTCCATACCATAATACAGTATCTAACCGTATCTGCACTGCTGTTATAATCGCTGTATTTATTGTGCCACACTGCCACTGCTCATTTGCATAAAGTTCATTGTTGCTTATGTCACCAGAAATTGCCGTCAGGATACTTTGCAAATCACTGGCAGCGTGAACTCCCCTTTTAGACATAATCTCCTATCAGGTTGATTCTTAGGAGTGCTTTAAAAGAATTTGGCAGTAAGAATTCGCTTTCTGCAGTACTGACACTGATGAAACGCATTGCTGATCCTCTGCCAGTCATAAAACAGAGCTTTGTGTTACTGTGGGATCATTGCTGATTTTCCCACTGATTCATCCATTATGATTGTATTTATGATGGTCATAAAACATCAACATTTTGTCAAAATATACTGTATGTGGTCACCTTGTGGCTTATAATACTTAGTTTTGCAAAACCATAGTGGTAATTTTTTTTGCATGGAGAGCTGAGTGACTTGATCACACCTATTATCTTGTTATCTTTATTATAAGCGTGCAGTGCTATGCTATGTGTTTTATTGTCTGTTATTTATTGTCTGTTATTTGTCTAATGTAATTGTTTTATTTAATGCTATACAATTTAAATAGTGATTAATAAATAAAGTGGCAGTGACATTGACTCGATCAATGCTTGAGCTGGATTCTGATTTTCAGTGTTTTTATAGCTCATAAGTTGGAAAAGATTATTCTTAAAGTGATTCCAATGATATTGTTCATTTTGTTGTTATCATTGTAGTCAAGTGGTGTTGATTTACTCTCATAGATGTAGAAGGATAATTTGCAGCTTTGGAATGAAAATATTTTTAAATATTGAGCTTCAAGGTTTTTGTGTTCTATAGACTTCTGTAGATAAAACCCTTTCTGTTTTCAAAAAAAAAGCTTACAAAAGAAATATATAATGTAAAGTTGCACAGTATTAGAATATGTGAATGACTAAATTTGGACAAACATGTCAGATCGAACCTTATTATTCCAAGACGGCAAATTAACTTACAGTTATTGCCTTTGGTGCAGTGTTATTAGCATTAAATCGAGATATTTAAAACATTTTTGTTAATTTGAATTGAGCTGAAATAAAATTAATTATAAATATTAGATGGACATCTTAAAGTAAAGTTTAAAAATTGCTAAAATTACTTATTGGAAATTAAAAAAAATTAAAACATGAATAATATTAACACATTTTATTATTAAAATGAATAATGTGAAAAATCGTATTAAACTATAATTGTTTATAAATAATACTAAAATAAATTCTGTGAAATGCGCGACCTTTAATCTAAAATGCAAATGATCGTTACTGAATGTAATGCGGTGATAACAACCAATAAAATAGTTAAAATAGTTTGTAAGCTCTACTATTTGATAAAAAAAGGTCTTGTGCATTTCCGTACCATGGTTTATAATCTTCAGCAGGTTATTAATGAGGATTCATTTGATGATGACTGACCCAGTGACTGCATGTCATCTCAAATGTCATCAGGCTCTGCAGGTCGAGGCTGTTTCTCAGCAGTCCTAGCACTGCCCTACTGGACAACCCTCATGAGACGGGTTCAAAAATCAGGCTGCTTCTCCTGTGTGTGTGTTAATGGTGCCCAACAGGGCAGCAGAGAGCAGGCAGATGGTGCCAGGGTTTACAGGTGCCACACTGAGAGAGCGATCCTGGCAGAGATCAGGGGCTGAGAGCCCTGAGTTTTGGGATGCCCAGGATGAAGATAAAAGTTGCCCATCGCTCATGTGGCTGTATGCAGATTCTCGTTCAGTGGCAGTGATTAAGTTGGATGTGTACTGCATGGAGCTGGGCATACCATTCCTCCAGACTGTGGCGTCAGTCAGAAGCGGCTCTGGATAACAGATGCCTTGTCCTGGGGATCTGTCAGGCCCTTCCTGCTTTGCTTATCGTTTGCTATCTCTCTGCTCTCTATTTCAAACAGATACCTTCATCTTGTAGTCATGTGTGGGTAGAGTTATCCCTTCAGCACTAAATTATACTAGACATTTTTTTGTTGAAACTCTAATTTAACTTAACTAATTTAAGTTGCAATCATCTTTTCATCCCTATTGTGACATAAATCTAGTGAAATGACAAAAAAAGAAGATATGTTATTGCAAAGGGAAGCTTATGTTTAATTAAATATTTAAAAAAATAACATGCTGCATGGATTAATTATTTATAATAAACAATGCAATATTCCATTACAAATTGCAGTCGTCTGTATTGATCCCGTGGTGACTTTAAAAAAAAAGTTCATAATTAAAAAACATCAGAGTTCTGTTATTTGCTTCCCCTCATGCCAAACCTGTGTGACCAATAATCTAATAAAGGTTAGGTAATCTTTCATTTTAGGTAGTAGGATTAGGGATGGAGAATATGATCTTGTAGAATATGTGCTAGGCTATATAAGTACTAATAAACAGCCAATATGATAATGATTGGAATGCTAATAAGAAACTAGTTAGTGAAAATTGGTCCTTGTATTAAAGTGTTACCAGAAAGTCATCAGATGTGGAGAGGCAGATTTTTTGTTTTAGGCAGACTGTCCATTTAAAACCACAAAACAGGAATATAGCAAGTAAGCGTAAGAAAGACACACAAACATATCCGTGGGAAACACTGAATAAATATGACCTTGCATAGTTTGTTGGAATGTAAAATTGAGCCGTCTGGGGGGATTGCCTTTATTAACAATGCTTCAAAGCAAACAATTGAAATACTATATTCCCACACTCATTCATATTTTGATTATCTCATTGTCTGTTCACCCCACCCTGAGACCTATATCCGTGGAGATGACTTACAAAAATGGGTTATTGTAGCAACTTGAACTTCCAGTTTCAGCTATAGAGTAGGCTAAGTCTCATTGTCAGTGGCCTTGCTTGGATAGATGAGAAGCCACACTGATAGCGCTGCATGAATATATGATTAGGAAGGTACTGCCAGCTCCTTACCAACATCAGGCTATCAGTGTGTGCTATCTGAGAGCGCAGCTCCAGCTGCTAGCTAAAGTGCAGTGTTAAGCTTAAGTGGAGGCACTTCAGGAGCTTGACAAGGTCTATGAGCTGGAACACACTGCAGTGGATGAGCTGTGCTGCAGGAGGTCCACTGGAGAATGGAAGATGGCTGTCCTTGTCCAAGCCTTTAACTTGACTCACAAATGTGAATATCTCAGACACTATGATGGTGCACTGGTGAAATCTGTAAGTAATTCAATTCAATTAAATGTGATTCAATTTAATTAAATTCAATTTTATTTTATTTTATTTTATAATTCTATTTTATTTTATTTTATTATTTTATTTTATTTTTTAAAAAATCATTATATTTATTTTACATAATATATATAATAATTACATATAATACTATTATTTTTTATTTTATTATATGCACACCCTACAAAATCTGAAAATGCAGAAAAAAATCAGAAAAAGTAGACAAACAAAAAAAAATATTATCAGTTAATTCATAATCACAAATAAGAATAACAATTTATTCATTAATTTGTTTATATTTGTAATTAGTAGTATCAAATTGAAAACTTGCTTTGTTCATTATTAAGTGATTATTTTTGTTATAAACTGTACAATTTTCATAAACTTAAATTTGTAATTATTTTTAAGTATTATTATTAAATTTGACCCCTATACCTCTAGTGTTCAGAGTAAATATGATATATAACTGCAGGTTGTCTTTGGTAATTGACAGATTGACAGATTTGACTAAGTTTGCTTGATTCGTAAAACACTAGATTTCTAACCATTGATGTCCTGAGGATAAGATGTTCTATAGTGCTTCCAGACAACGATTAATCAGCTGGGTTTGAGTGTCTGCTGATGCAGCGTTATAGCACTTCATTACATGGATGAGTGGTCTTAATCTATCCTGCCAGTCCTTAAACCACAGAGTCCTCATTACTGCTACTCCACAGGCTCAGCCTCCTCTCTCAGTATCCATCCTGCAAGACCACCGCCTTAATCTCACTCCAATATGCCATTTTCTCCAATACCGACATTGGCCCGTTTCCATTTTTACTAGCTAACTACGCTTTTGGGAAATGGGAGCGGACTTGAGTAGTCCTGACCCCCTATCCTGTGCAGCACAATGCAAGAAGCCCCATCATGGACAGGAAGGAGTTTGGCTCCTGGCACATGGAAAAAGCTCTTTGTGTTCCCAGAGCAAGTAAGCATAGGAGCTCGAATCTCCCTGCTGGAGGAGATTAGGTCCTGGAAGAGTTTCAAGAACAGGGCGGTTTTAGTGGCACTGGGAGTCGTTTTCACCATATATCCATGTGTTTCATCCTGTAATTCACTCATGCTGGATTTGTTTACTCCTTCTGTGACATGAACTGAGTTTAAATGGATAGTTCACTCACAAATTAAATTTGTGTCATTACTTAGTCTCCATTATGTTTCCAACCCATATGAGCTTGTTTTTTCTGTGGAACATAACATTTACACACATATTTTTTTAATATCAAGGCAAAGTTAGTGTGTGATGTCCAAATTTGTAGTGCAGATGTTCAGCTCAGCGAAACAGTACACAGGTATGGAGTAAAGAAAATGTTCTTGCTTATGTAAACGTAAACCAGCTCCACATCTTTTTAGTTTTCTGTTGATCTCTTTTGAGCTGATTTCTGTTTGAGCAGGCAAGAGAAACCCTGCTGCCAAATAGCTCTGTTTGATTTCCTCTCTTCCTTTCTCTGGCTCAGATGAACTGTACTTCTATTGTCTTCCTCTGAATATAAGACCCATAAACCTGTAAACTCATCCCTGTGTCTTGTGTAGAATGAATTCTGGGGCATATAGACATGCTTTTCCATTTACCGAAGATGTTTTTCACTTTTAATCTCTTCAGGAAACATTTTCCTTATCATATTATCATTCATATCAATATTATTATATTGTAAACAGTTGTGCTGCTTAATATTTTTATAGAAAAAGTGATACGTTTTTGAGATTTTGTTTTGATGGTATGAAAGTTCAAAAGAGCATTTATCTGAAAGATATATAAATATACAGTATTTATTGGTAGATGTCTTCACCGTCCTTTTTTGATGAAGTGTTAATATTACTTTAAAAACAGGATTGTAGTGTGTTAAGAATTGTTTGATTTAATCTATAACAATGGGGTATAGATGCATCAGGACGATAAGCAATTAAAAAAACTGCAAGAAAAACAGATAATAATTCAAGAAATATCCCAGTTGCTGTGGAAATGCACTGTACCTTGATGATAATAAAAATGTTGGCAAAACATTTGTTTAAAATAAGAAGTGTTTATACTTTGTTTAAAAGTTTGACACATTTTTGGTTACCTTGTAATGTTATAGTTTACTAAAATAGTTTTTTTCATAGACCAAATGCAAAATTTGTTTTGGGAAAAAAAATGTTGGTATTGACAGTAATCCAAGAGGTTTGGTTTGTTGTGAAGTGATGGTGGAGATTCCCTGGCACTGAACTGTATCACACACCGCAACGTCACAGAGCTCATGAATGGCTGCAGGAGTCGCCTCCAGATGGTGTGCATCACAATCACTCTGTGAATTGGGGCAAATCTGCAGGGGTGAAGATGAAAGGACAAAATTATACTGTAAGTAGCAGACAAGTAGTCCCGCAGGCCCACCCTGGTTTCATTTTTACCCCGGCAGTCACTACCGTTTGTAGACTTGAGATTTGTATATCTGGCATACAGCATCTGAATACCATAAAGATGACTAATCTCAAAAAGTGAATCACAGAGAGGGATTTTTCATTGTATGCTTTCAAAAAATAGTTTTTTTTTTGGCACTGGGTGGGTTGACAGTGTCCTGTCCCGAGATCTGTGCACTCTCAGAGGAACACATCCAACACAATTCCCATTAAGAGGATGCTTTCATTACGACAATAACTTGGATAAGGTTTCAATGTCTATATATCTTGTCAACTAATGGAATTTATGATTGCTGATGGATGGCTTCTGCTCGTGGTGACCTGCGCTGTTGGCTCCAAGCTGACATTTGTCGAGCGCTCTGTAATGGAAACTGAGTGTCAGTATTTTGAAATAATTCTGACGGATTGCACATAACAAGCCAAATTCTGCTAACATGCATTTCAGGGAAGCACAACAAGTAGCGCTAGATGCAGACTCAGGTGTGCAGTTCAGGATGATCTTAAAGAGATAGTTAACCCAAAAATTACTGTTCTGTCATTGACTCAAAATTGTGTCAATCCCCACCTGCCTTTCTTTATTCTGTGGAACTCAAGCGAAGATATTTTGAAAAACAGAGCAATTTGAGGGTGAGCAAATGATGACAGAATTTACATTTGTGGGTTGCCGTTCCCTTAAAATTGAAGAAATAACTATTTAAACTGAATTTAAGTTTTAATATGACAGGAAGACTCCATTCCCTTACTCCAAGTCATTAAAAAACGTAATCTTTAGTCATTACTCTCTCTGTCTAAAGCTGAATCAACGAGATTGTACGTGTCCATGAGAAAGTTATTCAGAAAATGCAGTGAAATATTGCTTATTCTCAACACATAATAAGGCATGGTTCATTATCTCTAGAACCTGACTATGAATTATAAGGTTAGCTCAATCTTTTGCTGCAAAAACAGACAGACACACACACACGGGCAGTAATTTGAAGTTGTGATTTTAATTAGGAGATCATTAATGATACAGAGAAGCTTTAATTGGCTGGTGTGTAATAGATCTATGAAATAAGTAATACAGCCTCATTTGACCCAGCATTCATTATAGCAGTAGTGTGAACTGTGGAAAGAATAGACACAGCACTATGATACAATTTTTGACTAAGTTGCAATGAAATGTGCCTGCACACAAACAAAAACAGGATGATATTTTGTCGGTAGCTCCATGGAAACAGGCCTTAAGACTTCAGCGCAACAAAGCTGTTAATAGAGCTTACTCAGTGTGCGGGACATATCAAGGCTGTGCTTTCGTGAGTTCTTGGAGTGACCATGATGGGATGAGCAAGTGCTGTGACACTGGCATGTCTTGTTTACTCTCAATTTGTTTTGATTTTTCTGTTTTTGTTGTATCGTATCTCCTCTCTTGCCATGTCTGCATACTTCTGCTTTTGTAGTTTTCATTGTAGAATTTATTATTTGATAATTAAATATGCATGTTGTGTAGAGTGGGTTTGTTTTCAAAGACCGCCCAAATATTAGAGTGTGTTCAGTGTATATACAGTACCAGGCTTCATCAAATCTTACCCTGGAGGTCCAATGCACTGCAGAGTTTGGATCTAACCCTAATCAAACTCACCTGAGCATGTTAATCAGTGTATAAGGATCATTAGAAACTCACATGTAGGTGAGTTTTTTTTCAGGGTTGGAGCTAAACTCTGCAGTGCATTGGACCTCAAGGGTAAGATTTGATGAAGCCTGTTATATACGGAGGATGGACTCCTAAAACCAGGAGAGTAGCCAATGCTGGCTGTGCACAGAGACTAAAAAGTGGAGAAATTCTACCTCTGCAAGGATGGTCTGGCGCTTCTGACTCACAACGTGAGTAAGTTAAGTTTTCTTGTTTAAAGAACTTGAGTTTTGAGCAGTGAAGGAGAGTGCTTGTTGTTTGTAGTTTTCCAATCACGAATGCAGACGATGCAATGTGATGTGTAAAAAGGCATGATAATCAGTAATTATGTCCCCACTGGATGCAACAAATGCCTCGTTTGTAATGTGCATTTTTAATAATGCTATTTACGCTGCATCACATTATGATAAGGGCCGTAACATTTATGCCACATGCTTGCGGTATTCTTCCAATCACAATGCACTGGATAGCTGGCCAATCAGAGCACACCTCGCTTTTTTAGAACGATGATCTGTGTAAAAATCGATCCGTTTCAGGGGCATGGCTTGAAAGAGAAACAAAAATATACAGTATGTGGATAACAATGTGTTTTTTGCACTTTAAACTGCATAAACACATTGCATTACACCAAATATACAAAATAATGTTCTTTTTAGCAAAATCATATGACCCCTTTAAAAAAATCTCTTTAAAAAAGATTATTTGGCCGTTTTACTCATTTAATGTACTGCTATTTGCATACTATGTAGAATGGAAGTAGACTATACTACTTTTTAAAAGTTTGGGGTCGGCTGCATTTATTTGATTGATACACTGGTATATTATAACATCTGAATATGGTCTGATATGTAGTAGAAACGTAGAATAAATGTCTTTACTCTCACTTTTGATCAATGTAATGCACCCCTGTTAACCCTCTAAATAAAAATATTTAAATACAAATAGAAAACATTTGAATGGTAGTGTACGTGGATGCTGACTGCAGAAATATTAAGAGTAGTGTGCTGGTATGCTATTCTTAATTCAACCAGTCTTGATATATGATAGTATAGTGTAGTGTAGTGGTATTTAGCCTCTGTCAAAAACTTGATCTGAATGTGACTTCCTGCATACTGTCATTAGTTCTCTGTGACATTCCTGGGCAGAAATCCTAAACCATTAAATGCTATGCTTTAACTTTCCTCTTGATCTTCACTCTGGATTATTTACTGCATAACCATTTGTTTTTCTCGAGAAAATGCCAACTTTGGTACATATGGCTGCAATTACACGTAGAGTAGGGTCTTTTCAAAGCATCGCGCTCTGAAAGCAGTGTATATAGAGACTCAGAATGAAAGAGAGGGCTCCTGCGGCGATGTTGTTTTTATCTTCAGCTCTGTGATATGTTGTGCAGTAAGTTGTCATTGGTAATTGCAGTGAATAAAGACTGAGTCTGGAGGCTGTTTACTAACTGAGATGTGCAGCCTGCCTCGGCCTTGCCCCGGCTGTTTTAGTGTGCTGGTGAGAGCTGGCGGACTGTTTAGTGTGAAGAGTCTTGTTTACTTTGCCCACCATCCCATGCTTGTTTGTGTCCGTCATTCTCGACCCCGCCTTATTTGTCTTGTCGCTATGGTGGTAATTGTGGATGAGATTGGTGAATGGTGGTTTGTTTAGAATGGATGTTTAAGTAGTCTGGTTGTGGGAGACGGTAAGATTTTGAGCCACACTTAACACTAAACACTGAATTCCCCATGTTAGAGAGATAAAGAGGCTTGGAGAACCGCTTTAGCCTGGGCTGGATAGACCTGGGAATATTTTATGTGCCCCACCACCTATGAGTGAAATGATAGGAAACGGCAGTATTTCCAAAATAAGTTTTTCTTTCTGAAAATGTTTTCAGCCCCTGCCTAAATCGCACAGTTGATATAGTAAATATTTGATTGGAGGAATTTATATGGAATGTAAAATACGTACATGCATTTATTTTATTATTATAAAAATGTCATTAAATGTTTTGCTAATTAAGCTTATTTAACATCCCAGATTCATCAACATTAAAAGTTGGTAAAACCTTTTCAACCTGCATAAGTTCACAATTTGCACACAATTACCAGGTGAATGAGACTTTAGAGACTGCGGAGGTTATAGAAGTGTGTTGTCTGTCTCTTCGTTCTCTCTCTTGGCTCATTACTGGAGTGTGTTCAGTATAAGAGAGCCGAGTGCAGGCTTTTACTGTCAGAGCTGGCCTTTACAATGATGAAGAGATTTCTTCAAAACCACAGGCTCTATGTGACCTGGGTGTCCCACATGCTAAGAGAGAGATATATAGAAATGGGGAAAGAAATTGCAAGGCAGCCAACAGCGGGCAGGAGGTGCTTGCATTAACTTTGCGGTTTCTCTGTTTTTGCATTTTGTGTAGAAGCATCAGTTTTTCTCCGTACAGAATGGTCCTGACTCTTGCTTACACATCAATAACAAACCCTGCAGGACAGACGCAGAGCTGTATTTATGCCCAGGCTCTGGCAGAGCTGCCAACTTGGGCTAATTTAATTGCATCATCTCCATCAAAGCACAGCAGAGTCACCTCACAGGATTCAGAAAGCAGATGCAGTATGTTAGAGGTACAGGTTATCTCCCTGCTGGACTCACTGTGTTTAATTGGACCAAGAATAAAATGATCCTCTAAAAGAAAAGGTGAACAAACAAACAAAAAAGGCTTCCAATTGTGTTTAGGATGGTAACCCACAACTCTTATCCAGTATTAGCACTGTTGACACATGCTATGTTAATGTGCACTTTATCTGCCCTCATTACAGAGTGTTCTAGCCAGGCGAGATGTGACAGGCATCCAGCTAGAAGTAATTTGTCTGTCCACACTGAACGTGAAACAAGAAACATACACAGCCAGTCAACATAATTGACTTTAAGGTGCAGTGATGTGAAATTTGGAGATTTCTGTGACACACAAATGAAAGCCATCAACTAAATTTCCTGACCCTTAAAATGACTGATTAGGAAAAACGCTCTAGAAGAGATGGCCTTTGATGCTTTATGGGGATTCGGGCGAGTTTGTTAAGGAAATGCTATTTAAAAACTGTGTGCCTTCAGAGATCACAGCTAAACAAAGAACCTCAACTTTTTTCATTTTGTTACTCAAGGCCATGCTGTATATGACAAAAGTCTTATTTTGCGTGTTTATTTATGTCCAGGGTGCCAAATATAGTCTGAAGGAAATAGGTGTTGTTAGTAACTGGGGAGTATTTTAAGTATTGTGCTTCTCCTTCTATATAATAAATGAGTCACAATATTGTATATTGGACATTCTTTTAAATTCAGTATTACTACACAATCATTCAAAACTGTGTAGTCAGTAATTTTTAATTAGTTATTTATTTTTTGGAAGGAAATTACTATTTGTATTCAGCAAGGACACATTCAATTCATCTAAAGAGACAGTAAAGACATGTATAATGTTACAAAAGATTATTTTTTTTCAAATAAACACTTTTCTTTTGAACAGATGTTCTCTGTCTATATTTATATATTAAAGAAACCTAAAAAAAGACACAGTTTCCTCAAAAATATTAAACCGCACAACTGTTTTCAACATTGTTGTTTCATTGTTGTGAGCGGCAAATCAGTATGATAGAATGATTTCTAAAGGATCAAGTGATCGACTCGAAGAATCAAGTGATAATGCTGAAAATTCTGCTTCGGATGACAGGAATGAATTCATTTTAAATATGTATTTAAATAGAAAAGTTATTTTAAACTGTAAAAATCTTTCACAATGTTATAGTATATTTAATCAAATAGATGCATCCATGGTGGGCCTAAAATACAAATGCTGATGCTAATTATAAGTTAGATATTTGAAGGTTTTCAACTTTGTTTGCAGTTCACTCCTATAGTGACACCTTGTGATGTGAATGTTGCATCACGCAAATGTAAATGTTTTGGCTATTGATTCCACTAGAGAAGGATTAATTTAGTGTCTGATAACAGGTAAAGTGAGTAGCATACAGCTTGTCACGAGTGATTCTGATTGTGATCGGCCACATGAGGTGACTTGTCCAAAAAATCAGCTTTATAGCCTGCCGACTTGACTCAAGTCGTCTCATGTGAGTGGATGAAATTTCAGAAAGAACTTGATGCCTAGTGAAACTTTAAATGGTTTTAACTTAGAGCGCTTTTGCTGTATTTGAAGCATACGAGCGGTGTAATTCTTCAGTCGCTTGTCAAATGAATAAAACATAAGACACAGAAATACTCCAGTAAATATTTATATCCCGTATTTCAGGCCTGACATTTGCTCAGACAGTGTGTTCAAACCACATTCCTCTGTTGTTTGGAGGATGACCTCTGCTGAGAGAAGAAATTAGATGACTCTTTCTTCTACCCTCTTTTTGTCTCTATTCCTTTCACCTTCTCTATTTGCTTTGCCTGGAGGAGAATCAGACAAACAATATAACAATATAATCCAGAGTTTGCTGCGTTTAATCACATTACACTAAAGCTGAATCCATGAATGACCCAGAGAAACGGAGACCCCTCGGCCCTATAGAACCCCAGCTGCAGTGGCCTTTCACAACCAGAGTGTCCTCTTTACCTTCAAAGACCGCAAACTCTTTGAAGCTTGCGATATGTGTGCGAGAGCCAGCAAGCCTTTTAGTTTATCACGAGCCAAGAAGAACAATAACAAAACCTCGGTGAAACCCAACACACATCAAGAAGAATAGATGCTCTTATTCCATGCTATTATAGCCATTGTGGTGGCAACCAAATTGCTTGATGGCAGTTATGTCTTGGCTTTGGAGAAGTTTACTGAGCTTTCTGTGGTGTTATGCTTAAATAGTTGATCTTCTGATGTTTTCCTCCTAATACTCTGACACACACGCAGTCTGCCATTTACCGCCGTAACAGGGACGCTGCACGTTTGTGCAATATGCAATCGCATCTCTTCGCTAAGCTCTCGGTCCACACACAACAAAGCTCCTCCGCTTGCGGGACAAATTGAGATAGATGAGGTTGATGTTTACCTTGAATTGGAAAGCAGTCTGTTGTTTACTTACCGCTTTGGAATTCGAGCACAGCTCTTGTATACGGGACTGTGTTATTTGAGACAATGATGTTAAGCTTTGGCATTTTCAATAACGGTCACATAAGTGATACTTCACGAAAGCGCGTAAGGAGTTGCGCTCTTGATTGTTGACACAGTTGACATATCCATTGGCCTGTGTTTGACTGGAGGCTACAGTTAGTCATCAGATGTGCGCAGAGCGGAGCGTCTCAGCTATTTATAGGGATACACTGCACTGAAACAGCGGCACGAGGCAAGTTTGTTCTCTCAGAACGTGCACCATTGTGTGTGTCTCCTTTAAATGAATACTGACAAAGGGAAGATGTTCATAGGCTGTTGCATTGTATGTTGTTGAGGCTTGTTTGAAGGAAACATGGAGAAAATCGACTGTTTGCCTTATTTATACATGTCTCACTGGTGATATTGTGGACTTCGTTTTGCTTTGAAATCTTTGAAAAAATAGTATTAACCAAAAATGATCTTTAAATCCCTGTTGACTGGTTAAATAAATTCTGTATTTTAGGGTTTAGAGATCACAGCATCTCTCACACATGAGCAAGAGCTGAAAAGCTGTGGAAAAGGGCTGCTGTTTGTGATATCACAAAAAATGGGGGTGTGGCTTAGCTCATGAATATTAATTATGCCATGCTGAAATAATTTAGCATGTTCTTTTAATGTATTGATAAAAATAGCATATAAAGCGCATTGACATGATCTTCAAGTCTCTGTATAGCCTACCTTGTGTGTGTCTTTAGAGTTTTGCGTTTGAAAATATGTAACTCTGTGTTTCTATAGTGTCTGTGTTGAGGAGTGATTAGCTGGAGAAGTGGATTTACTTAGCCGTAGAAGTAGCAAACGTTATCATGAGCACTGTGGCATTTGTCAAGCCAATGTAATAACAAATGTCAGTAGAGTAGGAAGAGTTTAAAATGAGTGGTTAATTTATACATTTGCGTGAACTTATCTTCATGCTTTGGAAACACAAACAAGTGCAGTGAAAACTAATAATAGAGAATTCAAAACCACAATTATACGAAACAGAAATCTTGTAATATACAATAATAAGTTTAGTGTATTTGATAATAATAAAAATGGAAATCATAATAAAATACCTAGAAGTGTTGGTCTGGTGATTTTTAATTGAATGGATAAACACATTGGCCATCTATTTTTCACTTACATGGATTCTTTTGGTTTTAGTAAAATGTATAAGTATGTATATCAGTGGATGTATATCAGGAGTGGGAAAAAGTTAGCATTTTGTTGTTTGATTTCACTTGAATGGATAACAGGTGCATTTCTGAGAGCTGTGTGCTGGAGAGAAATTATTGCTGTGGATGCTTATTCCAATGGATAACGACATGACTGCACAGAAATGTTTTACAAATGCAAATACATTCAACCACTGGATGACCATTCATCATAACACAGCTGGAAATTGAATTTGTCTGTACTGTACAGGCCCTGCTTCAAATGGTATTATGAAGTGCTGGAGACAATAATAGCACTGACAAAAAGCATATTCTCACTGAAAAATGATGCCTGTGGTCACGTGGCACCTTGTCTTTTTTGATCGACAGAAGCTCTATTGCTCCTGAACCATGTTAAATAACACTGTGCTTCAATTCTTCAGTCTTTGATCTGAAGTCTTACAGACCTTCTGTGGAGCCGGAGAACTGCTGGATCACTATTTCTAAGCTAGTCTTAATTCAGCAGTAATAAGATCTGTCATAGTAATTTGGGGGCCTGCGTTGCCTGTGACTGACAGGCTACTACGAATGACTCTGCATTTCTTGAGCTTTTTTTAAACTCACAATAGCACTATTTGCATATTTCCAAGAATGTCATGTGTATGTAGTAGCACATAAAATCCTCTCAGACTAATGGCCTCTTATCGAACGATTGAATTTGTGTTTGGGTGTGTATCGGTGTGTGTGTTAATGGGTCTCTGTGTTATTTAAGCCTGCTGTGTACCTGAAATATGTCAGAGCTTTTAAGTGGCTCTAATCAAATCAGCCACCAGAGCATTGAACCTCTGCTTCTGTCTGAGAAAAATCTGAGGATCTATAAACCTGGAGGATCCTCTGCTACCAAGGGAATAAGATGTTCTCAATTTGGCATGGGAATCGTTAGGATTTTGATTCCAGCTTCAGTGATTTGAAAACATTTGCAGTATAAGCATGAATTTTTTTATTCAAAAAACAAAACAACAACCTTAAATTCACAAAAAACTGCAATTGCATTTATATTCACAATATCAAAAGAACACAATAATTAAAATTTGGGGAGTAATTAAGTTGATTATTTTAGGCGATTTGTCTATTCTCTATAAACCGCAAAGGCAACACAGGAGTGTGATTGATTTGGTGCCTTTGACCCCCAAATATGATGACCAGAATATTTAAAGGCACCTATATGCAATAAGTTTTTATATTACTTATTATATTTTACTACTGAATCTAATTATTAAAATACATGGGAAATATTTATGAAGTTGTCTGTGCATATTTTTCTCTATCCAGTATTCAGATCTTTCCATATATATTAAAAATATATATTGAATATTGGATTCAACACATTAACTTGACAGTCCTGACAATATATATTGTAAAATCAATTTCTTTTTCTTCTTTTTTTTGTGTGTACTTGAAGATGAAAAACTACTGATGTTTACCATAACAGTTGAGATTTATATGATATCCAGCGGAGTATCACTGACTCTCTCTCTAAATAATTTGATTGCCCAGAATTACTTTGCGTAATATTAAGGTCTCTTTTTAATGGCACGAAAAGGTTTTTGATGGACGAGGCTGTGGGTGTCTTGCACTAACTGGCAGCTGTCTGAGCACACTGGAGATGTTTTGTGCTGGCAGTGGTCCCGCAGTCCCTCCTCACCTCCCCACTTCTTTCATGGGTAACAGAAATGACAAAAGACTCCATTACCCTATTAGAGAGAGTGACGAGAGGGCAAAGACAAGCTGGATAGTAGTCCAGCCCTTCTGAGGCCACACTCACTGAACTTCTGACCTCAGTAGAGTGCTTGTGACACCACTGTATGTATCACTTCACATAATGAAAGTGTAGCTGTTTCCTTCTTGAATTACATCATTCCTTCCTTCATTCATCTATTCATGCTCAATTCTCCCCAAAGTTTTTTTTTGGGTGATTCCCTCTTTTAAACCTCTTCATTCCATTTGTTCTCTCTGTGGGAGTTCCAAGGTCATCAGTTCTGATTGGGATCTTTTAATTGAGGATTGTTGCGCTGTGCACAGAGAATGATGTAATTGTCACTGATGGATAGATTCTATTGATTTCTTGTTAAACCCTCTGTTTGAGTCTTATGGGATGTCATGGTAAAGGTCAGAACATTCACTATTAGAGCGTCTCCATTTTACTCTCTTTGCATTTAAGTGCAAAGATTCTAATAGCTTTACATCTTGTTGTAGATGGACCAAATATCATGGATTCTTTAGAAAGAGACAAGAGAAAGAAGAAATAGAAGACGTGACTTGTGGCCAAGCATGGTGTCCTGTGTTCGAAATTTGTGCTCTGAGTTTAATCCATCCAAGTCCTTTTAATTTTTATTGTTTTATATTTTTAATTTTAATTTTTTGCATACAAAGCATTTATTATCATAATAAATGATCATATATGGGCCAGTGTTAAATCTGATTGGCTGATGAACGTTCTAATGTGTGCAATTATTTTCAGGGAACCACAGAGACTGTAGTTCCACACAACTCTTGGACCGCATTACAGTTCCATATACCTTTACCATATGGTTTCTATTATTTCAAAGCTCTTACAACCATAGATAAATATATATATGTCTGTTCTTACAACAGCAAAATAACCAAAACCCATGACGTCAATGGCCAAACAAATAAATATGGTAATCAGTATAAAAAGGACAGCCATGTTTTTTTTTTATGAATGGCAAGCACAAACTCTATCTCTCCCATTCTCTCTCTCACACAGTTTAACATACAGTATGCGCTAATGTTGTAAGTGCTACTTTATTCGTAACATCAACCTGAAAACTATTTTGCACTATTTTTGAAAATAGACTCAATTTCAATTTCAAAGAAACTTTGCTGCTGTACCATAGTTGAAACATGGAAAAATATGAAAACTCTTTGGTCATTTTGGAGCGAGATGCTAATGGTCTAATCAGATTCAATTATCTGTGCAAAGCTGCAGCTAAAAGTGCTGCTTCCAGATCCAGAGATTGGCTGAATGATTCTAAAATGGCAAAACTCAACTGTTTAAAACTATTTCAACTGTTTAAAGGGAAGTTGGGAAATAAGCCTACTTTCAAAAATAGCGGCGTGTTCCTTTAAGCTGGTCCTTAGCTGGTCATGTGCTATAATCCAACCATCTTAAGACCAGCAAAGGACCACCATAAACCAGCAAAGGACCGGCTTAAACCAGCTCAATCCAGCATCCCAGCTTCAAAACATACCTAACCGTCAACAGGGTTATCAGTATAAACCAAATTTTCCTTATGTTATAAACCAATTGACCCATATCTAATATTCACTGCAATCATCCATTCCCCTATACTGCAGCTATTAACTGAAATGCATGAAATTTGGTCACAGGAACCAATGGCATCTGCTGCTTGTAGTTTATATTAAGTTTGCAGCTCATTTGGGTGGACTACTACTAACACAGTAGTACAACAAGCCTATACACTGAAGCCCAGTTGCTAGGAGACAAGATACGGCTCTTGGTAAGATCAGCAAAACCTAGCAGCGAAACATTGTTATTGGCTGAGGACAAGTGCAGATTTCTAATATGATTATTGTACATGTGTCATTTGTACATATCTAATTGAGTTCCTCTCTGATAGCTACATTAGCTGAGGCAGAGCTCGCTTCAGATCAGCTCAGGTTGTTTTCTTTAGCTCAGTGGCTGTCTGAGAGGAGGAAACATTGGCATTATCTCCCGCTGCTGTCTGAAAGCCTCTGTGGTTTCGCTGTGCTCCATTTTCCATTTTTCTTATCCTTTTATAACAGAGCTATCCTGAATTACAGGTTCCATACAGGCAGACTCACCAGGGATGGTATTTTGACTAATCAGAGGGTGAAGCCGGTGGTGTCATTAAACTCATGTCTTCACTAAAGCTGCCAGTTTCCTATACTTGTCGGCAGAGGATTTGTAAAGGTTATACATGTGACTGAGATCATCAAAAAAGACATGTAGGCTTTTAGGAAGACTCGTCACTGAAGAAGAGAAACTCTATATTCCCAGTGCTATCATAGAGAAGCTCGAAGCAATACGACAAGGTCAGGGAGAAGCCATGCTCTTCCATTTAACATGCATGCATAAGATCTATCATGCTGTGAAGAACCGGCCTACCAGAAAAGTTTTAAGTATCTTTATATTAGTATTTTAGATCATTAAGAATGAGAGATGTTTGTTTGACATATGGATGAGTGGTGCAAAATTGCACCGTCGTATTTCTAAGATTCGGATCCATAAAGCTGTTTTGTAACCATGGAGACTGCATCCCTCAGTAACATGGGGGTTCAAACATAAAGATAACCTCAGTCGGTTTACTCACAAACAAGCTAGCCTCGTACAGACTAACTGTATGTTCACAAACACTCCCACACACACATGCATAATTTATTCGAGGTTTGATCAGAACTAGGCCTTTTGCAAGCATGGGGTCAGATTTCATGGCTTGCGCACAATGGAACAGTAACATTTGTGTTTATTTTGCTAGATAAAAGTAATGGAATTTAATAAAGCAGTGTACTCTCTTAAAATGTAAGGTTGCAAAAGGGCAGTTTTGAAGTGATGCCATAGAAGTACTTTATGCATTTTACGCTCCAAAGTTTCATTTAGTGAATATTTGTCGCTGAAATCCAGTAATTTCAACAAGAATCCATTACGACATTTAAGGTGACTTTTGTGTGAGCCGTGCTTTAATGTGAAGAAATTTTGAATAATCTAAAGAACATTTTTACCACTAAATAGAATCTTTTGACCGGTGGAAAGGTTCTGAATGCCTTTATTTACAAGAGTGTAGATCTGTGTAGATTTGACAAAAACTTGTGGCACACATGCATTTAAAATCAGATTCATGTTGTCAGGAGCTGCAGAGTCACTGAAATGTGTCTTGTAGTGGGGGCATTGACCCGAGGAGACCCTGACTCTGTGGGGGGCGCGGAGGCAGCAGATGCTTATGGGATGTTCTTCTCTGAGGGGCAAACCACAACACAAACAATATGGCAGAAGTTAGCTTGACGGACAAGGCCAGGGCCCACCCAGCCTTCTGAGCTGTAGAGCACGACTCTGGCCTTTCTCATTCACATGCTAATAGCTTTCTCACTGCAAGGAAAAAGGAATAGGACCCAATGAAGTCCGATCAGGCCTGGCACATTATCCACCTGCTGCTAACCTACTTCAGCTGCACTGATATGTTCAGGAATGCTCCCCTTGATCTGGTACGGCACCTATGGACATGTACAAATATAATGGGCTCTGGCACTATGTATTTATACAAAGACAGACAATATCAGCTCGTCTGATATCTAAATAATAGTAGCCTATTTACTGTTTTTTATAAAGGGTCTCATTAACATTTTAACAAGTTGTGTTAATTAATTAGTAAACTGATGCATAAAACATGCAGAGAAACTGGCGACAAGCCTGGACGCTAAACGGCCCCTCTTTCTGTTTCGTTGTGTGACGCGCTTTGTCTAGCTGTCCTTTCAGCTGTGTCTACTGCCATCCGCAGTCTTTATGTGAGGAAATGTTTCCTCATGTGGCAGAACTTTGTCTTCCTGTTATTTCTTAAGAAAACTTTTGGTTTTTTTATAGTCACTGAGTGTTTCTGTGTTTTGCTAAGCTGTGTTTTTGCGCTCCTAAGTGCCTTTCAATGACATTGTTTCCAGCTTAAATTAGAAAGAAAAATGCTGAGTTGCAGTTGCTGACTAAAAACAGATGTTAGTCCAGGAGAGTTGTCATTTTGAATCGCTGTGACTAGAAAATCAAGCTCAGACTTCATTCCTGATTAAATGAAATATTCTTGTGCAGTGTATCACGATTATACAGATTCCAAAGATGCATGTTATTTTTAATTAATATGGTCATTTGTTTGAAGCATGGTATGTTTAGTCAAAGGTGCTTTTTGTTGTAACAGAACTTATGACAGAAAGATAAGTGTGTTTGTATAATATTACAGACAGCACTGTGCAGTCAAAAATGAACAGGATTCTTATTTATGAGGAATGTTCAACCACATTCCTGATTAAGTATCTGCTCTACACTGCAATATGTCCATTTGCAGGGACATACACAAGACATGCACTGCCAACATTATCCACGTACTGAAGGCCAGTGTTACCTCACACACCACATATGGATTTCTATATGATCCTTGTAGCTGCTAGAGCAGTAAATTTGCATCAACATTCCTTCTGAATGATCTTTATTACACATTTAATGAAGAAATTTGCAGTACAGTCTATACAATCTAATAGACCTGAGATTTATTTTTCTCTGCGCTGCTATCTGTTTTGGAGAATGCTACAATGGCAGAATGCATCAAATACAAACTTTCTTTAGTTGGCATTACCTGTACATGCCGTCTTGCAGAGGGTCAGATGTGTCAATCGAATGTAAAAACAAGGCTAAAGATAGAGAAGAGCAATAGTTGGATGCCCAGATGTGGATTAGGATGTTGAGATTTGTTTGTGGAGAACTATCATAGGGAGGAAGTAGAAGAGGAAGCTGTTAATTAAATGAGGAAAAGGGCTGTTTGCTAGGCCTGGGGCCTGTCACAGGCTGTTTTCATTAATCTGGATGTAGGCGCCTGAGACAGGCCTGTGCAGACTCGTCTGTGCCATCCCAACTCTAATTAGAGCACTTTAATCAGGGACAAACTGCAAAGATCCCACAGACCACTTTAAAGTACCACTAACACTCGTTCCCGCTCCATGGAGCCCTAAAGTTCAGTCATCATCTATGTGTGTAATGAGAGGGGAGGTTTGGTCAGACTCTAAGCTGTTTTCACACATCCTGTTTGAGAGCTGCCCTTGTTTTTATCTGTGGCCTGCAGGAGACAACAGTTTGTTTGCCTTCTGAAGTTCAGCTTAGTTCCACCAGGTGATCAGCATTATAAAATGTAAATTTGACAGCTATAACTGGGGGAGATTAGCTTTCCAAACATAGAGGGCGTTTCATTTGAGTGTGTGAGTGCAGTTCATGTCCAGTGTTGTGTGTGCCCACTATTACTGTGGCATGAGGTGTTATACCTTAATCTTTAATTATTGTTATTGCATACATTGCTAGAGAACAAAAGACGTATATAATAAATAGTGAGCAGGGACTCAAGTAAAGTTTCCAAACCAGTTGTTTCTCCATTGCTTCTGAAAAAACTATAGTCTCGCTGAAAAAACTAGACTAATTCTCACTGGCTGAAAGTTTCTAAGTTGAGTTTGAGCATTTATAGAGAGTGATTGATGCAAGTTGTTTTACTTTATTAAAAGTCTTTGTTGCCTCTAAAAAGAGAATAATGAAGAGATGGTCTGTGTCCATTTTGGTACTTCAGGCTGTATTTATAGTAAATGAATTCACGCTGGCAGTGTTACTGAGCTCTTCCTGGCTTCCGCTGCTGTGCCGTAGAACAATACAGTCTCTGTGTGAGTCTTTAATACTGTCTCTCTGGTTGCAGCTCACAATCTAAAATGCACCCTCACTCCTCTCTTCTGACTATTTATCGCTTCCTCTGTGAACCTAAGATACTGGCACTGTTGTGTGCCGTCCACTGGGCTAGTCTCGTGTCCTCTGACACGACACTGGGATTGGTATGTGGAACAGTATGACGCAGGTTGTAAAGTGTCTAGTTGTTTGACAGAGCATGCTGCTGAAATAGACTGACAAAGCAGATGCTCCTTTAAAAAAATATTTGGTCTTTCGGGTGGTATGATTGTTAAGAAGGTTTTGATGTGTTGGGGCTATTCAGTCTACCACATACAGCCAGAATTAAATATACAGTGTTTACTTTGTCTCTGCCAGTTTTTTGATATTGCAGTCCTTTTGGGTACATTTTTTAATAATTACAAATTCTATTTTGATCATAATATTTGAGGAAAATAAAGCTTGTCAGTTGCATCACTAGATGTCGAAAGGCTGTCATTTTTCCCAGATGGCAATTTTAGGCCTCAATGGTTGTTCTTTCAGTTAAAAATAAATAGCCTAACTAGCCTTAAATAGTTAGCCGGTCTCCAAGCCTGGCCAGTCTCGCTTGTTTTAACGGTGTATTGGGCAGTTGATGATCAGGTTGGAAACCAGTTAAATAAGCTTATACCAGCTAGGTTAGGCTGGGACGCTGGATAAATCTGTATGCACCAGCTATGCCGGCACAGCTAAACCAGCATTTACCAGCTAAGGCAGACTCAGAGATCAGTTAAACAAGCACAAACTAGCTAGGCCAGGCTCACTGACCAGTCTAAACCAGTTAGAATAGTTTGGGAGACCATTTAAACCAGCCTACTCTAGCTAGGTCAGGCTCAGAGGACAGCTAAGTTAGATAGACAAGGCTGGGAGACCAGTTTAACCAGCAAACACCGGCTAGACCAGGCTCAGAGACCAGGCAAACCTGCATACACTAGCTAGGCCAAACTCAGGGACCAGCTAAACCAGTTAGCGTACTTAAACCAGCATTCCCCAGCTAGGCTGACACAGGAGACCATTTGAATTTCACATACACTGGTCTAAAACCAGCATAGATACTAGAGTTTATCTCCACCCTTATTAAACACCTGAATCAGCTGATCAAGCCCTTAATAGGCGTACTAGAAACTTCCATGCAGGTGTGTTGAGGCAAGTTGGAGCTAAACTCTGCAGGACACCAGCCCTCTAAGACCAAATGTGGACAGCTAGGTTGAGATATGAGACCATTTAAATTCATATACAGCAGCTAGGCCCAAGACAGACACTAGCTAGGGATATGTGTATGTTAACCAAGGCTGCTATGTTGAACATGCTCCTCTGAGGCCCCTTTATAACGAGATCATTGCAATGGTTTGCAAAATGTACTACGCACGCCACAGTGTGCTTTTAACTGAGTAAACATTCATCACGTAGTGCAAGCCTACACAGAAATCTGCCCGTTGCCTCCATGGCAAACCCACACAATCCTTATGCAGAGATAGAACACTGGATCTCAACAGGATAGAGCTGATGCATGCTGGGTATGCAGCCTCTGTAATTTGGGAATGATCAATGAGGCTTCTTCTAGCCGTGGCAGCAGTGCAGTGGGAAATAGATTAGCTATCAGCGTACGAGGAGAGGCAGACTCACCTGTGGGCTGTGGATCCCTTGAGGATACGCAGCTCTCGGCCAATGGTACTTGAGAAATGAACCTGCATGCATGCTAACATGTCATTAGGAGGAGTGCTTGGAGGGTTTGTTTGGTTTCTTCTAGTGCCACAGGGACTTGACAGAAAAATAGGTGGGTATGTAAGAAGCTTTTTCTCAGAACGTGTTTTAATCTGTCCTGTTTTGTGAGTGTGTTTGTGCGTGTTGAAAGTAACAGAGTGTTGAAGGGATTGCGTGGGTGTGCTGCACTAATTTTTGTGCACATGTGTAGGAAGAGGTAGATGATGCTTGTTGCTTAGCAACTCCATTACAGCTCTACAAAAGACACGAGAAGATAGGCGCTTTGCCTAAAATATTGCTGTAGTTTTGCATAAAAGGGTGTCGAAACCTTTACACACCCCAGTGGCTTATCTTTATACTTGAAGTAAAGAACATAAGAGGCTTGATATAAAACTTGTGTGCAGGTTACAGGAAGGTGAGATCCCGGAATAACCCCATGGGAAGAGCAGCAGATGGTCTCCTCTGTTTTACCTGGAAGGGAAATGGCTCCATGGGAAGTTCAGGAAGCAGGAAAAAACGGGGTCAAACTGGATCAAAAGCTGCTTACTGCTACAGAGCAGTCTAGCTGTGCTCCAGCACTGAGGAGCAAAGCGCTGTTGACATGCTCACGTTTTATCATACACGTCCTCTATCTGAGAATAAAAGTTTTGCTCTTTGTTTGGACCGCAGCGCACAGATGAGGTATTTTTGGGATGGAACTGAGGAGGAGGTCTTGAGGTTATGCACTGAGGAATCAAAACAACCCAAAACAAAACTCCCTTTAACTCCCCTGATAATACAGTGACAGCACAAGTTTAGAAAGAAAAACAGAGTAGAAGTAAAAAAAATAGACACAGTCAAAAAGTTCAGCTGTGTCTTATGCTTTTAAGAGCCCTCCATAAAAACTGGCCACTGGTAACACAGCTGCAATAATACAATTAAGCATTTACGACTGATATGGATGTACAATTAGGGCTGGGCGATATGGCTGAAAACTGTATCGCGATATCAGTGTTTCATATCGCTCAATATTGATAATTATTTATATTTTTTATGACCCATTTAAAATAAGGATCAGGAGAAAAATATATTACATTTCAACATTTGTATTTTAAACTTAACCTTTCTCTGATCATAATCCCCTCAGTTATTAAAACAGAAATGTCACCAACCATGGAAAACTCAAATAATTAAACATAATTAAAAAGTAAACATAATGCCATTGCCTCCATCATATCTTTGTAGCGTTTCAATTCTTTGGCACTGATGCAGAGTACCTCTCTACGGTGGTCTGCTGCTTGTGCGGTGTAGCAGCTGCAGATGTTGTTGGTTGAAAGGGTGAGCGCGGCTAAGGTGGGACATCAAGTTCGTGGTATTACCAGTCTTGGCAGGTAATCGACATTGGTCTGACTACGGCTATAATATAAAAAAACTGCCCACGATATGGCCCAACCAAACTTGATACTAGTACATGATTGGCTGTTAGCGTATCACTCACTACGTTGCTAGGTTACCAGAGAGTGAGTGCCTTCGCAAACCTCAGTTTGTTTTCTTCCGTCGAAGAATGAAAAATATCGAACGTTTTATCGAACACATTTTTTATTGCTATCGATCACGTGCCAATCGCGACACATATCGTTATCGTTTTATCGCCCATCCATATGTACAAATAATCTAAACAGATTCATATTGCAGAAATTCAACTGTAAATTTTGGCTTGGAAATGTAAAAATCTACATGTTAGTGTTTGAAGGCATTTTTAACGTGTCATATTTTGAAACTTAACGTTTGTGAAATGTTTTGATTGAAAAGTGTGCTTTATTTATTTAAAATAATTACTTGTTTTGATATTTTGCAAACATTTTAGGTGGATAAGATTTTACACATTCTTAGAAAGACATATTTAATGCTCACCAAAGCTGCAGTAAAACGGTATTATGAAACATTATTACAAAAGTGAGTTTCTAGCATCTTCATAATCGTACTGATTTACAGCTGAAGAAACATTTCTTATTAATATCCATGCTGAAAACAGTTGGGCTGCTCAATATTGACTGGCCAGTTTTTTTTGTTACTTTCAGGATTATTTGATGTATAAAAAATTCAAAATAACAGTATTTATTTAAATTAATAGGACAGTAAATTTGGTGACTTTTGGTCAATTTAATGTGTAAGTGATGTATAAACATTTAAGCTTCTTGTATGCAAAAATGTAATAAAATAAAATAACAGAAATAAACACATATGCATATATATATATATATATATATATACTGTACACTGTATATATAAAAACCCTTTGTTAAATTGGATTGGGATGCAATTACAAACCCTCCCATGCACATCCAAAACAACCATTCACACTCTAAATTCCGCTTTTTACTTTGTTTTCCAAATTTCTTTGCAGTAAAAGCGATGTAAAAGTTTGATTAAACAAATCTGTAGATGGAGTGTGTTAAGTGATCGGGAGACTGGGAAATAGTGGATCAGCTGGCTGGGGAGCAGTTCAGTCCATGGAAGAGCCGCCCCACCAACAATTAGCCAAGAGAAGAGGCAAAGCAAAGGAACGCGGCCAAGCTTTAACTAATCACTTTCCATCAGTGCTGCCAGCGCCATGGAGGCTCAAACGTTACTATTAGCCACCTGCCAGCCCTGCCGGCACCGAGCTCTGATATGAGGTTTGGTTTCGCCCCAATTCGGCTTGAAATGGCCGTTATGGGTGATCACAATCAGGCCAGTTCACGAGCATGAAACGGGAACTGCTCCCAAGGTACTTTGACACTTGGAGCCATTCCCTCCCTGGGCTGGACTGTGTTTCTTTGCCTGTTTCTGATCTGTTTGATCCTCTGTCAGCATTTGGTTGATTGGATTGAAGGAAGAGCTCCTCTCGCAGGACGCTTTCCCTTCTCCCCCTTTCTCAATCACTCTGTCTTCCTTATGAATGAAAAGGGGAATGTGTTGTGTTCGCACCGCATGTAAAGATGTGTGTGGTGCAGCTCACGCTGGAAGCAGAAACGTCTTTATAAGAGTGCTTATGTTTGCTGTGTAGCGTGAAGCACAGACCTCGGCAGTCACAGCGGATGAAGGGGTCTCATTGTGTGCATTTTGGGAAAGCCCCAAAGTAACGGCTCTGGAGGTGTGGACATTTTCCTGCTGCTACTACAACAAGCAGGGAGCCTGACTCTGAAAAATGAACTTTGATGCTCAGAGATGTAAATGGGGGATAAAAGTAGGATTTGGACTTGAGATGGGATTTGAAAGAGAGTTGTTGCTAAATTTAGCATAACTATTGTTTGCTTTCCTAGTAGGCTGTTTTCCTCAACCCCAGAGACATCAATCAATTTATAATCAGCCTCTCTGGCTTTAAGAAAGTTTTTTCACTTAGGTGTTTTAAAGTGCTTTGTTATTGTTAATGCTTACAAAGTTAGGCCTCTTTCTAAGTAACCAACGGCTTGCAGAAACTGACTGTAGTTATATGAGGCCAAAGCATTGGTCAACAACAATGCCTGTTTAGTGGCTAGAAAATATCCTAAATAAAGCTGACAATAGAGCAACAATTTTGTTGTATATATTGGCAGTAGTGCAGCATGATTTGGGAAGAATTCTAATTCTCTGTGTGTGTGTGTGTGTGTGTGTGTGTTTTGTTTATTTAAAATGTGAAGATATGCAAATATATTAACAACAACTACTGAAACATGCAATACATGTATTTAATACATTAATTTATAGCCTAGAGTGTAGTTTGATAATTAAACTAACGGCTGGAACAAACTACATGATTTTTTAAATCTCAACCGTTATAAAACACTAGGCATAATACACTTTGTAAATAGTGACAGAGGAAAACTGGCCATCATACATTACACGACAGAGGATCATACACCACCAGACTTTAAAGTTGTTCCGATCACAGCAAACTCATTTAGAAACATGTGCCTTGTTGCTATGTGTTCTAAAATTTCTGAAGGTAAAAACATGAGTATACACTACTCATTTTCTGTCAACTTAATCGGTAGAAAATCAGGGGGAAAATCATGTGGTATTCCAGGCTTCAGCCATGTAATGATTTCAGGTTTTTATGATCACTTGTGCAACCCTAGTTGGTATACATTTAAAATGTAGAAAAATAACTTAGCACTTAACTCCTTTTTCACCTAATTTACTTTACAGAAAGTCCATGGCTAAATGATGGTATAATATGGAAATCTGGTGTCATCATGATGTAATACTGTACCTTGTCCGAAGACCATTGCAGTTTCTTTTTGGTACTTGTTTGCATTTGTTTTAGTCTATAACCTAGAACTGTCCCAAATTTTTTAAAATATTGCCTTACAATTTAATTTATTGTAATATCAAATTATTTTTAATGCTGTTCAGTCTTTATTATAAATCCTGACTTATGCCCAAAAATGGCAATCTTTGAAATCCATTTTTCTACGAACACAACCTTTATTAATGAGGGCCAGCTGTGAGTCACTTTGTTGTGGGTGACCGCTAAAGTTCTTCCAGATGTGTCACTGTTTGCTCATGCCCATAGCTTCCATATTCACACTTTGTTACAGTGTATGGGTCGTGTGTACTGACCTTTTGTTTGTAAACATGGTCTGTCAATTTGAAGCCTTTGCTAATCCTATTGGTACAGTTTAAAATGAAATTAGCCCCCCTGCACATATTGTGCTAATGTCACTGTCTGTTGAGCTGTGGTGAGTCATATTCAGTGCTTAGTATTCAGCACTGTTTCTGAGGTTTAGCTCTTGCTGCTGATGGAGTACTGCTATTGTTAAAAAAAAAAGCACTTATAGCTTTTTAATGCATGCTACAGTTGTAGTATCATTGTATTTTTGGATGTTTTTTATGGTATTCTTTCAAGTATCTTAAAATACAATTTAAATACCACTGCAAATACAGTAGTGATCATTCAGTACCACGTTGTTAGACTAGGGTTTTTAAAACTTTTGATGCCAAAGACCCCAGAAACCCTTTGTGGCTAGGACAGTATCATTCAAATGTTTGAGGTTAGTATTTTCTTCTTCAAGGATGCATTAAATTGACCAAAACTAACACTTACAGTAATTCAAATAAATGATGTTATTCTGGACTTTCTATCGTATAATACTGAAAGAAAATATATTATTTCATAGCAACAGCTGTTTTCAACATTGATGACAAATAGAAATGTTTACTGAGCTATCACATGAATACATTACATCAAGTATTAAATTATTGTAAGTAGAATTTCTTTTCTAATAATGTTAATTTGTAATATTTCACAATAGTACTGTTTTACTTGACATTGTATCAAATAAATAAAGCCTCGGAGATCATTAGTGATGTTCAAAACATCTAATAATCTTACTGACTACTACTTTTGTATTAAGTTATCATTATGCATATTTTTCTGTCCACTGCTATAAAGATTGAATAAACCTTAAACTAAATAATTGTTTTTTTATTGTAAAAATCCTAGGACTGTCAGAAGATAAGTCAGCATGTGTTTAAACGTTTAAACATTATCTAAATTTAACATATTGAGCCTGAAAACGCTCTCTAGAAGATGTTCTGTTGACCTCTTGGTGGACAGAATAACACTTTTTTTAGGGCAAACACAACTGTAAAAGAAAGCTGCAAATTCCTATGATACTATACAGTATTATACAAACAGCTGAGTAGACATTTGGCAACATAAACACAATACTTCTTTGAAGCTTGAAGCCATTTAAAGATGTTTTTCAGGCATTTTCACTGTCCATTGCAGATTCAAGAGAGCGCAGCTGCAGATCTATAAAATGCTTTCTTGTAACACATTTCCTTGCCGTGCTTCATCTGGCATCCAGACCTCACAGTGCCTTTGACCCATTGCCACTCCACTTTTTTCTAAATGAATGTTTCTACAAAGATTGTGAACAACAGATGATGCCCTGAGCCTTGAAGTGATCCCTCACCCTGTCTTTTTTTCTGTATCACCAAGTAACACTTGTCCCACTTTGGACGGCCTGCAGACAGAGAGAGAGAGAGAGAAAGATGAGTCACAGAGAACCTTTTCCACTACATTCTTCTGTCTGGGAATGACGGATATGTAGAATCAATCGTGGCTGGACTGCATTCGCTGTTTCTCCCTTCACTGCTCTTTGATTTTTCCATTAAAGCACCGGTCTCTATTGTTCAACACAATATTTTAGCACAAAGCAACAATGGAGAGCTAGTCCTAGTCTTTAAAGAGGAGACATCTCAGGTATGTTAGATTTCTCCTCAGTCAAAAGGGAGTCGATTTTGTCTTGTGTGCTTGTGTTGGAAACTTCATTCCGCTGAGGTCATTTCAGGTGTCAGAGTTGTCATTTGGGGGAGATATGTGCCGGCTTGACAGCTGTTGTTTACAGTACCTCTACTATAACAGTATGTGCTGATTTCCTTTTTAATACGGGCCCTTTTTTATTTGGGCTCATTAATTTTTACAAAGAGGCAAAACTCCTCCTCTTGTCCCCAGAGCGAACATCTCCAGGCTCATATTTGTACCTCTAAATATTTTCACACAACAAAGCAGCTCAGTTCTGTCTGTGCTATGAGCATGTCAGTGTGATGTAATTTGTATTTTTAAATATCAGATTTTGCTGACCCATATTTTTCCTTAGTATCCAGCGGGTTAATTGTGGACACTATAAAAAGGTTTGAAAGATGCATTTATCTACAAAACATTTTTTTGTGACAAGTTTAGATCTTCTCATTTAATATGTGCATTGAGGCTAAGACTGATTTTTATTGTCTTGCTTATATAGCTGAGTTCTTTAGTTTAATTTAATAAAATCTCAGTCTTGCTTATCATTTTGTGTCAGTAAATATATGTAGTAGGGTTGTTGTCATGGGATGCTGTACCTGTGATGGGCACTATAAATGAGGAATAGGGGTCCTAAGCTCACAATTGTTGTCATTGTAACGCCTTGGTGTCATAAAATCACAAAATGTGCTGCTTAATGAGGGGTCAACTAATTGGATCATTAGATAACCACCTAGCCATTTAGTGAAGTTAACTACTTTATAGAGATCTGTTTCTAGATACATTACCATTGAAAAGTTTAAGATAAGTAAGCTTTTTAAATACTTCATATTAAAATACTAATTTTAAAATAATTTACAATTTATCAAAAATGACAATATTTATATTTAAAATAATTGCAAATGTCCACAAAAATAAGCAGCACAACTTTTTTTAATTTAGCCTTGATAATAAGCAGCAAACAGCACATTATAATGATTTCTGAAGGACTGGAGCAATGGCTGCTGGAAATGCAGCTTTGATTAAAATAGAAAACTGTTATTTTACGTTGTAATAGTATTTTGGATTATTACTGTTTTACTGTAGTGTTGATCAAATAAATACAACCTTGGTAAGCATAAAATTCTTACTTTCAAAAACATATAATATATGTTTGGTTTAAGAAAATCATATGATATACATTTGTTTTGTACTGTATATTTATGCACACAAAGTGGAACATGTCATGTCTATTGTTTACTGTCTGTCACTGTTTAGTTTTGGTTTCATTCTCTCTCTTCCTGTCTCTTCCTCCTGATGCCTGTAACCTGTGAGTTAACTATATTAAACTGCATAAAGAAAATTACGTTTCCTGTCTTTGAGTCTACACAGACTCGTGACACAAAGTAAATCACAATTTACCACAGTTAAAAAATGAAATAGACATCAATTATAGGCTGTCCTATTGATGTAAACAACTGAATAATTGATTAAAAAGTCTCTATTCTAAGGAGAATCTATACATCTGCACTTTTCACAATGCTATTATTAGGCTCAGTTCTAACATACGGTACCTTTCATGTGCAGGTCTGATTTCGGAGGCCAAGAGGTTGATAAACAAGCTGTCGGAGAACAAGAGCACAAAGGCAGCAGCTCACTATAGATAGAAATTCTCCTCTGTAACCTTTGCGTCTTGAAATAGAATCCCATAAACCTAGACGGCCATGTACTCTATACCTGTGTTTGATATAATATCAGTCCTCACCGTGCTCTGTTTGCAAAATGTCAGGCCAAGCCTGAGAGGTGAAAGAGTTAAAGACACAGCAGAAAAAGACACACAGATGTTCTCTGTCACATTGAGGAGCAGCTGCTGAAAACAGCCCTGTATTCAGGCTGACTGATGTAGATTGCTGCAAGCAGCTCCACTCCAGCTGGAATACAGATCTCATATGGCAAATTCTGATTCGCTTCCAAAATCCACCGCTCATATTATTGGCCTAATAGAAGACCGTTTACCAGGTGTTAAGGGTTTTATCACCTACAGACCAGTTGAATCGGTGAAATCTGAAACATGCCAAAGTCAGAGGCTCTATGATGCTTGGATAAACAGAAGCTGTGCTGGCTGTCGGATGAAAACAGGCCAGTACGCTGAAGCGTATCATTTCTGTTCTTCATGGGTAATCAAATGTAATAGCAAAAATAATTACAGTTTATAAAAAGGTTTCCTGAACATTCCTCCTGACTATTATTGTTCAAGTCGTGGAAGGGGCAGTCGTTGGCTAGTGGATAGAGAATAGGAACTTGTAACCTGAAGGTTGCGGGTTTGAGTCCCAGGTCCGGCAGGAATTGTAGGGGGTGGGAGTGATTATCCAGCACTCTCTCCACCTTCAATACCACGACTGATGTGAGACCCTCAAGCAAGGCACCAAACCCCCAACTGCTCTCTGGGCACCGGGTGTGTGTTCACTGCTGTGTGTGCACTTTGGATGGGTTAAATGCAGAACACAAGATCCAAGTATCTGTTACCATACTTGGCAACAAGTCACTTCAATTAATAAATCAATTAATCAAGTTTTATTGGGATGAGGCGTCTAAATTGCAGCATTTAGCTACTGGGGTGCATCAGGGGTCAGTTCTTGGACCAGTTATCTTTTCTATCTACATGTTTTTTTCATTAAGAAAAATGTATTTTCATATCACTGCTGTGCTGATGACACTCACCTCTCTAACCACCCAGTTATGCATATTTACCGTATACAACATTAGGAAGATCAAGCCCTTTTAATTGAAACATGCTACACATCTCCTTGTTCAAGCTCTTGTTCTGTCCAGACTGGACTATTGCAATGCTGTCTAGGCAGGTCTCTATCTAAACATTTCAACTAATTCAGAATGCAACAGCGTAAATAGTCTTTAATGAGCCAAAAAGAGGGCATCACACCTACTGGATGTTCCTCCATTTAAACTGGCTACCAGTAGCTGCTTACATAAAATTCAAGGCACTTATGCTTGCCTACACAACAACCACTTGACCCTTAAATTTACAACTTCAGATTTATGTGCCCTCCAGAAGCTTGCATTCTGCAAATGAACAGCACATTATAATGCCATCCCAAAGAGACACAAAATCACTTTGACAGACTTTCCCCCTGTTGATGGAATGAGTTTCAATCTACTTTTTATTCTTTTAAATTATTAATTAATGCAATGTATATAATTCATATAAAAACAGTTTGAATGCTTTTGTCACAACAACATAACATAAGGTCTCAATTAACATTAACTAGATCAGAATAGTGGACAAGTGGGGATTTACTTGTGTTTGTTTCAGTCAGATAGATGCTGCTTTTCTGCACCAATGAACGAGGTGCTAAACATGAGTAATTTATGGGTGAACAAAAATGCAACACCATTATTCAGTGCTCCACAGAGTTACACTTTTGACTATGCTACTGGGAAAGTGATGGAGTGAACAGCCCCCAGAGACAGGCATAGCGTCCTTCTCCATATCTGGTGGGAATCAAGACAGTTTGCCATCCATGCAGTTCCATTTGAATGCAAAATAAAAATCGTCATTGTGTATAACCTCAAATGACAATATGTTTTTTTTGCCTGTTAAAAGGATGCGTGAGTAATTGTCAGTGCTGAACAATAGTTCTGGTCCACACAGCTGAGAAGAATCAGTTTCCTGTTGTTCTTCCTTTCTGATTAGCTCGTCGTAAAAATAATATTAATTTCAGTCATTGATTATGCACCAAACTGATAATAGCTCTATCTCAGTGATTTTCAATTGTAAGTTGGAAGGCTGTGCAGAGTTTCAGGTTTTTTCAGGAGTGTTTCATTTTCACTGCTGGCCTTGTAGCTCTAGTACACCCTTGGTATTCTAGTGCATACTCAAAGTTACTGTCTTAAAATAGAGCATTTTCCAATGCAAATAAGAAATTCAAGCCCTAAATCAAATGCACTGGCCTCAAACACATATTTGTTGAAATGTTACTTTTTGCTATATAAACTGTATATAAAACCCTACTGTAGTAGAACATGCTGTGAAATGTCCCTGCAGTGTTCTGTTGTTGCTTTTACTCATATTTATCCCTCTTTCCCTCTCTTCTTTCTTTAGAGTTGCTGGGCTCTGCCAAGAAGGTGAACGTGAACTTCCAGGACACTGATGGGTGAGTGGGACATATAAGGACTTTATATGGCTCCATGTGGCAGTCTCTTGTAAACATGATTGTTCCTGTCTGACTGCCAAATATCCTCGGGATCTGCCAGAGCTCATGTGTGCTTGTTGGTTTGGAAAAACTTTTATCCAAATCTCTTTCCCAGTCACTCTTTTTTTTTTTTGATCCAACTCACCTCCATATACATGGAATAACCGTGTCAGTCCATAACTGCTCTTTCATTTTAACCTAATCAGTGCTTAATTATTATACAGTGGTTAAAAATTTGTGAATTAATGTATCACAGCCCAAAAAAATGAAAAAAAGTACATTAAATTGTAAAGGACATGCTTAAAATTAAGACAAAAGAATATGACCCCTCAAATGTTAGTGCTGCATGTTACTTCTGTATTCCTTGTATTAATTTGAAATATAACTTCTTTTTGGCAGAATAATTTTAGCTGGAAACAAAAAAATAAAAACGCATTCAAACCCAGGTTCTTGCTTTGTATTTAGCCTCTAATATTTTTTATTTAGAGCTGAAAATGTCTGTAAACATAATATAAATAATATAACTCTATTACTATTTTAAACCAATGACGGCACCAGAGGGTCTACAATTCTGTAGTATATGCCTACCTATTTAATTATGGCTTAACTGTCCAAATGCTCTTTGGGACTGCACATTGCACAGCAATGTCATCGATTGCTGATAAAGTTCTATCTTGATTATGAGGGTGACATATTTGCTCTCATCCAAATTGCTCCTGCCACATTCAAAAACTCTTACAGCCGTCCTTGACATTAGTTCAGTTCTACCAAGTGTGTTTCAGAGGCAGAGAGCATTGTGTTATTTGTGGCAGTGTATTATTTGTGCTAGTATCATAGAGTGAATGAGCCATTTGTTGGACTGCTTTGTTCCAAATATCCTGTAGATGTTTTTTTACCCCGGATCTTGTAGTGGTGTACATACTGGCTGTTAATCATGCACACTGTAGGTTTTTCTTGAGTAAAGAAGAGCTGAAAAGAAGACTCTGTGTTGATATACAGTATAATGCAAACCGTGGCTTGGGGTTTGGCACAGAGCATTAAGACACCTGGGTTGAAGCATAATGTATTGCTGCATGGTCAGTTATTGCTGTTGATGCAGCTGTAATAAGAAATTACAAACAAAAAACCATGGGAAAAAAATATTAATGGATCTAGTCAAACAAACAATTTTTAGGAGATTACAGGTCTCTGTTTTGTCTAGTCTTTTCAGTCAGCTTTTTCTCCAGCCATTAAATGTTTTGTGGGGAAGACATCATGTATGGGCAGGCTGCCATAAACACTTACTGATTCTTACATGCGCAGACAGACAGGCAAACTCGCGCTGACGCACTTTCACACATATGCAGTCAGGTGTAAATACACAAACATCATCTAACAAAACTGTCTTAACAACAACATAGTTCGACTTTTTCAAATGACCCAAAACAGCAGCAGGGGTCTGTCCTGCTTTGAGCTCTATAGATCAAAAACTGTTTTATTTTGCTGTGGTCTGTCAAGCTCTGAAACCGGTGGAATAATTAAAAAAATCTCTTCTATTGATCACTGTCACTGAAGAACGGTGGCATTCATCATCAAAGCTCTGCTTCATGGGTTTTAAGGAAATGAAAGCTGTAACTCTAAACTGGCGAATACCTCCACTCAGCCTGAATCCTCACACACACCATATACAGTATTTACACGCGCAGCCTTCCTCAGGAGAGCTCACATTTGTATCAGCGAGACAAATGACTCACACATTAATTCTTTTTTGTAGACTATTGCTTTCTAAGCAGAGATGAAATTATGTTGTCTGCTGAGTGGAGAATTGAGCAGCAGCGGCGAGAAAATGGAGTGCGGTATGATCCCTGTTTTCTGAGGTTAACCTGCCAGTTGGATTCGTGGTGGTCTTTCTAGCCTTGAAATGACAGACAGACATCAACATCTCCCTCCTCTGTGATCTCTTTGCCATATATTGCACCCTGAGTGATTGAGGGTCCTATGAAGGTTACACTGAAGAGCTGCACATGGATTAGCTACAGTGTCTTACATTTAAAGAGTCATGAAACCCCAGAACACATTCTTTAAAATGTGAACAGATATGTATAGACTGCATTTAGGTGAAAACACTAAGCACTCATAAATGTTATCAATAAGTGGAAATTTGTTATATTAAAAAAAAAATTCCGATTTGAAAAGCAAAGTTTAGGTAACGTCATGAGATGTGACGTAGACCTGCCTTTACCTGTGGGGTGGGATTTTTTGTATATAAGAGAGTTGTATCATGTATGAGATCGTGTAAGAGCAGTTAATTAAAATCTCATTAAAGTGCTTCAGCAAAGTAGGTTCATTTCTGTAAATATAACCGCAACAATATTTAATATAACAACATCTGGAGCACGAGTGAGAGAGAGGTCGCCACGATGGGTTTAATAACTGGCCGCATGGATCAATACAGTTATACAGTGAGGTCAATAAGTATTTGATCACCCTGTGATTTTGCAAGTTCTCTTACTTCGAAATTATGGATGGGTCTACAATTTTCAGCATATGTGCATTTCCGCTGTGAGAGATGGAATCTAAAAAGAAAAATCCGGAAATCACATTGTATGATTTTTTAACAATTTAATTGGGAATTACTTTGTCAAATAAGTATTTGATCACTTGCTTATCAGCCAGATTTCTGACGCTAAGAATGATGAAGAATTAGCCCAGAACTACACGGGAGGAGCTGTTCAATGCCATGAAGAGAGCTGGGACCATCGTTTCCAAGGCTACTATCAGTAATACACTAAGACATCATGGTTTAAAATCTTTCATCGCACAGAAGGTTCTCCTGCTTAAGTCAGCCCATGTCCAGGCCCATCTGAAATTTGCCAGGGACCATCTGGATGATCCAGTGGAGTTATGGGAGAAAGTCCTGTTGTCAGATGAGACCAAAGTAGAACTTTTTGATCTTAACTCCATTCGCCATGTTTGGAGGAAGAAGAATGATGAGTATCATCCCAATAATACCATACCTACAGTGAAGCATGGGGCTGGAAGCATCA